>SKCR01033869.1:0-48865 GCA_019454045.1 Zanthoxylum bungeanum | reverse complement strand
AATTACCAAATAAGTAATTCTCCGATTATTTTTACCATTCTCCATATACACAACCAACAAAATATTAAACAACTCATTTTTGCCCACGACAGTCATAAGTGCAGTGATAGAGGTAATATTTTTTATCCTAAAGTTTTCTCAGATTTCACACCTTTTTGTAGCATGGAATAATTTTTCTGATTTTCTGATTTTTTCTTGATTTTTCTCTATTTTTTATTTATATACAATACCTTCCGTCTATGTAGCGAGTTTGGGGGGGTCGGTGGCTCCCAAACCAGTTGGCTTTAGGGCACCAGGTGTTAAGACACCCCTACGGACTTAAATTACTCAGACTTCAATATATATATTTTTGCAGCATCTTCGATCCATGTAACGAGCTTTGGGCTAGTGACTCCCAAACCAGTTGGTTTTAGGGCACTAGGTGTCAAAACACCCTTACAGACTAATAACTCGGATCTCTGACGTTTTTTGTTTTTTTTTATTTTTTTTTTTACTCCATTGCTTTTTGAGATGTTTCCTCCAATTAAACTAGAGCACTGAATATTACAAACTTTTCTTTTAGCTCATGTCCGTATTTTACATGTATGTGATAATATCTGTCACTGAGCATATGAAGATTCATTTAGTCAATTTATGGAAATTACAAATTAAATAACTCAAAAGTAAATAATCAAAAATTAACTTGTTTCGAATTAGGTTTGAGATACGTCTCAGGAGTGGAAACTCATTACTCAGCTACCTTTTACCAATTTCACCTTTTTAGTCAAAATAAAAACACAAAAACGCAAATATTTTTTGTAATTTTTTGAAAATTTTTCAATTTTTTTGTATTTTTCGAAAAATTTTGGACTAAAAATAAAAATAACACACAACATACAACTAAAACAAGGTACTTATCAACTAATTCCCTCCCCCAAACCTAAATGAGACATTGTCTCCAATGTCTTAAATAGTAAAAGGATAGTAAGAAGGTCGTACCTGGTTAGCTGAAATCTACAGGAAATTAAAGATAAAGATCCAGATTAATCCGACACCTCTTACCACGATCGTCCTCGGACCATTAATCTTGAAGGATAGGGTCAACTGTGGTTTCATAGGTTATGAGTTGGTCTATTAGATCCGGAGCAGTTATGGCAGTAAAGAGGAGTTCTTTCATAGGTTTTGACACGAACCCATTTCTCCGGGCATCATCAAGAAACACACAAAGAAAATCATAAAATCCATCAACATTAAGCAGGTCCAAGCGTTTTCTGGTGTATGTTCAGGTTCGCCCAAGATAGAACTATAAAAATTTCCTCCAATGTACCCAAACCACCTGGCAAAGCGATAAAAGCATCAGCACGTTATCATTTCTTCTACCAGTCGTTCAGACATACCTGACACGATCAGTTCCTCGCTGTTTGATGATCCAATAAGATTTGCTCTGCCAAGGGTTTTGGAATGATTCCCAAAACATGACTGCCTCCTCCTGTACAGCCTTTGAAACGATCCCCATAAGTCCAAGATTGCCTCCGCCATATATTAAGTGCATATTCCTTGCAGCTAAGACTCGACCCCAATTCCTGTGCTGCTTCTACGTATGTGGTTTAGTTCCAACAATACTACCGCAAAACACACAGATGTTTTCAAACTCGTCTTCTTGAAGTGGCTTCCATTTTTTATGTATTTCTTTTTCAACTCTGGATGCCTTCAAAAGTGCAATGACGGGCTGAATTTATAGTACCTGAAAGGGTGAGTAAAAATAGCACAAGTATCTTCCAGAGGACGATTAGTAGCGAATTATATCGTGATAGTCAAAAGGTTGTCTGGATCCTGTCGGAGAAAATAAAAGAAAAACATCAACAAATCACAATTATTAAGAAAAGACAAAGAGATATAATATTTACAAGAAAAGTACGGCTTGATTGACGTCTATGCGTCAGGACAAGCTTCCCATCCATTTTTCTTATAAATTGGCCAACAGGGACTTTTTGAGTCAGATTCCCGAGACTTAACAGTTGTCTTTCCTTTTGGAGTTGTGTATGTAATTGCGAATGGCTATGAACATATCCACTGTGATGCGTCTCAAGAGTTAAAGATATATCATCTAAAGACTCCTTACTCAAGCCATCCCTAATAAATTTAATTTTGTCTTCGCGATTATCAGACACCATTCCTAAAGAACGACAACGAGTGTTGCAATTAAATCTGTGCACATTGAAACAAACACCCATTTGCTTAGCTCTACGTTTTTTGCATAGGTGCTTCTTCCAAAACCAGGCAGATGTGAAATAAAAGAGTCAGACTCACCTGCCATTGGACTCGTGCTTCAATTACCCAACGAATGTCATTGGGCACACCATGGATCGTCAATAGTCTCATTTGTTCCAAGCGAGCTTTGTAAACTTTCATCAGAGTTTTTGAGGGAGAGAAGGAAATTGCTTGCGAAGATTTGCGAGAGCTTCTTCTCTTGAAATGACTAAACCTGCAAAAATTAAACACACAAAAATAAAAACACACCAAATCACAAATATACACAATTGCTGGGTTGCCTCCTGCTAGCGCTAAGTTTAAAGTCGTCAGCTAGACGTGGCTTCTCGAACGTTAAGCTGGATCTGAAAGTGTAACACTTTCTTTTTGTCGCTCAAATGATTCCCCCCATAGTGCTTGACACACTTGTTTTTAACCTTGAAAGTTTTGTTAGCGTCAGGATCATGTATTTCAACGGCTCTATTTGGTAAAAATTTGGTGATCACAAATGGACCGACCACCGTGATTTTGGCTTCCATGGGAAGAATTTCACCATTGATTTGTTTACAGTCCTTCTGCCCTGGTTCCAGTTGTATGCGCACTAACTTCTCATCATGTCTTTATTGCCCTTTTCTTTGTACAATTTGGCATCTTCAAAAGGCTGATTGTGAAATTCCTCCAATTCGTTGAGCTGGTGGAACTTTTTCTCTCTGTTGCTTGTAGTGCAAGAATTGGCTCTTTCAGTACAAAAGACGCTTTATCTTTAGGCTCACCGGCAATTGACATGTTTTAAGTTTATCAGTAGATCTTTGTCTTTCATCAGAGTTCTGAAAACGATACTGTGTATCACATCAAGTCTGAAACATTCCTCCTTCTTTTCATCATCTGGGAATTCATGGCCTTGAAAAAACATTGAATGTTACTTCTTGGTCATGTACCCTCATGGTTAATTCTCCTTTTTGTAATCAATAATGGTTCGACCTGTAGCCAAGAATGGTTCTCCAAGGATGATTGGCACGTCTGCGTCTTCCTCCATATCAAGGACAATAAAATCTGCGGAAAATGAATTTGCAACCTTGACCAGCACATCCACAACTACGCCTCTTGTGAAATACGAGCGTTCTATCAGCAAGTTGCAGTGAGACTGAAGTGGGCATTATTTTCCAATCTGCAGTTTCCTGAAAATAGAGAAAAAGGCATCAAGTTAACACTAGCACCTAAATCACACAAAGCCTTACCAAAGTTATGTTCTCCTATGACGCAAGGAACCGTGAAACTGCCAGGATCTTTCAACTTCGGGGGAAGTTTCCTCTGAATGATAGCACTGCATTCTTCTGTTATGCCACTGTCTCGTAATCTCCCAATCTTCGTTTTTGTGAAAGAATATCTTTCATGAATTTTGCATAGGTAGGCATTTGTTCCAACGCTTCTGCAAATGGAATGTTGATATGCAGCTTTTTGAAGATTTCAGGAACCCCGGGAAAATTGCTTGTCCAATTTGTTCTTCTGAAGACGTTGAGGAAAAGGTGGTGGAGAGTGGATGATCTGTTCTTTTTCCTTTGCTTCTTTTTCCTCTATTTGTTGCTTGTTTCTTGGAAATTCCTCAGCAGTTGAATTGACTCCAACATCTTTGTTGATTTCAGTACCGATCTTTAACATGATGGCATGATATTGTTCCTTCCCCATGTTTCTTGGATTTGGCTCTGTGTTGCTAGGAAGGGTACCTGGCGGTCTGTAACTCTGAGCATTTGCCTGTTGTTCCCATTTGATTCTCCAGTGCTTTAATAGAAGCAGATTGACTTTGAATTAATGTTGCTTGGGATTGAACATAGCATATATTTTGCTTCTTGCTTTTGAACATCTCTGCAAACCATTCTTTCATTTCTGGTTCTTTTTCATGCTCCTGGCCTTTGTTCTGTTGCTGGAATCAGGTGGTGGATAGTTCTACTGTTGGCCTGAATTGTTGCTCCATGATAAATTAGGATGATTCCTCCACCCTGGGTTGTAGGTGTTGGAATATGGATTGTTCCCCTGTCTGTTGAAATTGTTGACATAATTCACCGTTTCATGTTGTTTGGTTCTGGTACTCTCCATATGGTGAACTTGTGGATCCAGCGATGTTCACAACTTGTGTGCTAGTGTTTCTAGACATTTGCATCTCTGATCCAGCTGGTATTCACTACTGTGTTTGCTCCAACTCATAAATTCCTGCATTCTTTGGATCATGCTCCTTTCTGTTGGCCACAAGGAATTGTTGTTGGCCATTTCTTCGATTAGGTCCCAGGCTTGATCTTCTCCTTTTGCCATCAAGGCTCATCCAGCAGCAGCATCGATTGTGTTTTCATTATTCCAGAAAGCCCATTATAGAATGTTTGAACTTGAAGTCATTTTGGAATCTCATAGTGTGGACATTTCCGGAGTAAATCTTTGTACCTTTCCCAAGCTTCGCAGAGGGATTCTGAATCTTGTTGTACAAAGGATGTGATGTCATTCCTCAGTTTTCCGGTTCTGGCTGGTGGAAAGTACTTTGCAAGAAATTTGGTAGCTAAAGTGTTCCAAGTTGTGATGGAACCTGCTGGTAGTGAATGTAGCCAAGCTTTAGCTCTGTCCTTCAGGGAATATGGAAAAACACGCAGTCTCATTGCTTCTTCAGCTTCTCGGTTGTAATTAAAAGTGCCGCAAACTTCCAGGAAGTTGCTGATGTGGGAATTAGGATCTTCAGTTGCATTCCCCCCAAATGAACTGACTGCTGAATCATCTGAATGCATGTTTTGATGTCACACGCATTTGCTGGTAAGGGAGGAAGTACAATACAGGAATGAGTCTGTCAACCATCGGAATGGTTCTGTCTCGAATGGGAATTGGTGGTGCAACGTTCAAGGTTCAGGTTCCATGTTGATTAAAGCTTCTTGGCCTTCTCGCATTTCCCTTCTCAACTGTCTGATGGTTCTTTCAATTTATGGGTCAAGCGATCAGAGTTCAAAGCTTCTGGTTCGTCTCATGTAGTTTCTGAGAACCTGAAACACAAGAAAGCAACAACAATAAGTAAAAAGAAGTTAGATACAAGTAACAGTATCTAACCCCTAAACTAATAGTAAAAGATAAATAAGTCCCCGACAACGGCGCCAAAAACTTGACCGGCGTAACACACACGTATAACGCAAGCGCACGTATCGTTCAAGTAGTATAAAAATATCGATCCCACGAGGACTAATATCTAATCTATTAATTTTATGAGGTCAAAATGATTACTAGTATCTAACAGGTTGATTGATTGATTTGAAATGGTGACGGTTCTAAATTTAAAAACAACTAAATAAAATTTCGAAAATAGGTTTTAAGAAAATTCAATATTAAAAACTATCTAGGGTTGTGATTTCTTCCAATATCATTTAAAGATGAAGTAATTATCTTAAAGTGGGTAATATATTGATTCATTAACCTGGAACACAAAATTATGTGTAAGCCTCTGTCGATGGTCAGACACAAATACCCAGTTTAACCCAATTGAACCATATGTCTATGTCAACCAAATTTCCTGCATTCATTAAGTTTAAGTTCCAATTATGGCACCCTGCCCGACAGGTATATTCCTATCCTGTAAGGAAATCTATTAAAGGTTATCTATCCTCAAGGAAGATCGTGGGCTATTGAGTCTAAGGCTGAAACCTAAAATCCCTATGTCTAGTTCATTTTATTTACCAGATCAATTTTATTAATGGCCAGTTAATGAAAAAGCATTAAGTTTAAGACTCAATAAATAAATTTATATTACCCAAGCTATAATCTAACCCTTATAAAACGGTGATATTGGATTTCATCACAACCCCAGATAACTAATTTAGTTACAACACATAACTAGGGCTAGTAAAAACTTGAAAATAAAAGACATAAAGTAAAAATGCAGTAAAGTAAATACTGAAAAGAAAATTACAATAAAATAAAATGCTAAGGTAAAAGGAATTACTTTTACTACTACTAATTTATATATCTCCCATAAAATAATATATAAACTTGTGATTCTTTTCCAAACCAGCCATAAAGGCGGAACCAAAATTAATTACCAACCGACCAATCTGGCGGTATCCTTTATTAGTCAGGTTTAAATCAGATTAAAATGAATTACCAACTGACCAATCTGGCGGTTATCTTTTTAAGTCAATATTTTAAATAGTGAATATATTATTTTTAAGGGAGATTAATCTAAATAGTAACAGTAAAAGAATTACCTTTCACCCTAGCTGGGGGAGTTACCTCCTCATGGTAAATAAAAACTGTAAAAAGTAAAAAGTAAAAAGTAAAATTAAAAATTAATTATATATAACAAAACGTAATTAAAATTAATTACAAAACTAAAATTAAAAGAAAGTAGAGAGAGAAACTCTCTCTTAGAAAGATTATAAGAGAGAGAGTGGTGCACTGAATTCTGAAATCTCGAGCTCAATTTATAGGCCTCGGTAGGTTCTTCAGCGTCGCGACGCCAAGGACCTCAGCGTCGCTACGCCAGGTTTGTCGACGTGGCACGCTCTGGTTCACTGGTTTGAAGATTCTGGATAAGCTAATAAGGTGACACGTGGCAGAGTGGTTGGGCTTCAATTATTGCGACATGTGGCGGCTTCTGATTGGTCGCTGAGATTCTTATCCGCCACGTGTCAGATAAGGATAGGATATTCAATAATTGATGTTGACGTGGCGCTGAGGTGGCGGTGACGTGGCGATGATGTGGCAACACGTGGGAAAAAGACTGTCGGCACCATAGAATTGCGACACGTGTCACTTCCTGATTGGCTGATGATGATGTGGCATGACACGTGGAAATTTTGACTTGTTGACTTGCTGACGTGGCTGATGACATGGAGACACGTAGGATGACACGTGGCACACGTGGCGATGATGACTGTCGGCACCGTAGGATGCTGACACGTGGCACAGCGCATTTTAGCAGATCGACTGTGATGGTGACACGTGGCACGGCGCCTTTTAGCAAAGTCAAACTTTTCTCAGATTCTGATTTGTGGACCCGGCGCACGTTAGCACTGTTCGGCGCATTTTAGACGTCGCAACGCGTAAGTCTTGGCGTCGCGACGCGCTTAAGACAAAAATATTCCAGTTGACGCATTTTTGTCCATTTTTACCCCAATTTGCCTCCAATGCTTTCCAAACTTTATTTATCTGCAAAATAACACCAAATACATCAAAATGTTCACAAAACTCGCGAAACTATACAAAATATTAAGTTAATTGAGTGGGAAATAGTGATATAAATACCACTCATCAATAGTCCATGTAGAGACATGAGAATGGAGGCACCTTGTATGATGTGATCATATAAAACTGGACCTAGATAGAAATGACATTCTTATAATATCCGTTAAGCAAAGAAAGTCATTTCAATCTACTTGATGGTCATATATGGATTGATCTTAATCCTGAGTGTACTACGAACTCCTGCATGGCAGGCTGTGTCCTTTGATTTACAAAGGTGAGGTTGGTGTAGCAGTCCCAACCAATAGCTACGTACTTTGGGGGCACAGTTTGTTTTGTAGCTGGGAACGTTTTACATAGACATGGACTTCACTCCTTCTTGCGAGAAGTAGATGAGTATCTTTCTTAACCTTTGTATGTCCTCTTTTGAGTGCTAGCTCTTGTAATTTTTGCCACAAAAATCACCATGTGGCTTCTCCTTAAATTCGGCAAAACCAGAAAATGGAAGAAGAAAATTGGCCTAAAGCCGTGAGAGAGAGGAGAGGAAAGAGAGAAGAAGATGTCTTGTGTTGGTTGTTTTGATTTGTGTATCTAATACACTTAAAATGAATTCAAAATTCATTTACCAAATTTTTTGCTTTCCAAAAGTCAAAAGGCATTAAAGCCAACAACCACATCCATCAACTATTCACATCACTCATGACAAGTTGTCAAATCACTCAAAGTGACTAGACATCATATCAATAGATTGACTAGTGATTTGACGCTTGATGTGACTTGTGGGCCGCACTTTAATTCGCAATGCGAGTGCGCCCACAAACACTCTCGGGCTCAGGTTCGCTAATTCCAAATTAACGAATTTTCCGTTGCGACGAAATTAAATATAATTTAATTAAATAACTTTGCCTAGTAAAATTACTATTTACGTCGCTAACGAATTAATTCTAAATTAACTCGTTCGCCCGAATTAAAATCTAATTTCAATTCCGCGTCGAAATCCAATTTCGTATAATATATCGAATATATTATTTTATCGATTAATTCCAAATTAATCGTTCTCTCTCTTTTAAATAATATTTTATCCCAGATAAAATATATCCGTAATTAATCCCAGATTAATTTTCTCTCTCATCTAATTAATCCCATATTAATAAAGTGCGAGTCATACATCATCGGTGAATCTTCGGGAAGTGACCCATGAGATCCCCGGATATATTGGTAGTAAATCCGGTCGTCGGACTATCCGAACACGTACGTACCTAGTACTACGTTTTTACCGATTTACAATACATGGTTGGCTTCTAGCAAAGCACCATGCCTACCCAATTCTCCATAAATATTCTTACTAGAATACATGATCTATATCAGGCGTAGTATACGTAGTATTGCGTATTTCGATCCAGTATCGGATGTCACGTGCAAGGCTGGGGCTGGATGGTGTTGGTGCCCCGTACGAAGCACATATCGGATCTCTGGTAACTAGTCTCTATAATCGGATAAACATGACCTAGTCATAATATCTCGATAGCTGCAGCATATAAGAGAAACGAGTTCCGTATACTACGTGATCATCACATCCACTATGACTGGAGTGATACATCCATCTCGACATCACACCCAATACACTACGATTCTCAATATACCCAAAGAGGCGTACACAAAACCTGTTAAAGCCTGGACGACCAAAACCAAAGTACATTGATTGTCGCAAGTTTAGCGGTGCAAGTCTCAGGTTAAGACCAAATACATCTACCCTGATTCGGACTTCCATAGACATATAGTCATACTGTTGGACAAAATGACCCATAACGTCACTATTTGCACAGATCATTGTGTTGTTGTACAAAGCAAAACTATGTGACAAGGAAATTGCACTCTCATCATTTGTAATTAGATCACCATAGATATATAAATGAAGAGAGGTCCCTATGATTAGTTCCTGGATTGAGATGATATGAGACAATATCAGTCCACGAAGGATTAAATTAAATATCCCTAGCCGTAGTATTATCGAGACTGGACATCGATAATGTGGAATAGGCTAGTATTGCACTTGTGCGCGTTGTGAGGGCACAACGGCATAGTTCTCATATATATATAAGTATTGGATACTTGTGCAAGTGCGATAGGAGGTCGTGTTTCACCGATGGTACGGAAAAAACAGCTTCGCTCTGGATAGACCCCTCGGAATCCCATTGGTATTATGAATATGTGTCTATGGGAGGCCGAAATCAAGGTAGGTGTGTATAGTCTTAACCTGAGACTTACATCGCTAATGCTTACGACAATCGATATACTTTAGTTGAGGTCGTCTAGGACTGTAACGGTTCTGTGTACGCCAATGCCGGGTATATTGAGAATCGTAGTGTATTGGATGTGATGTCAAGACGGAAGTATCACTCCAGTCATAGTGGAGATGATGTCACGCAGGATACGGTATTAGTGCTCTTAAGAGATGCGCATCCAATCGTGATATTATGACCAGGTCATGAATATCCGATTATAGAGACTAGTTACCAGACATCCGATATGTGTTTCGGACGGGGCAGACACTTATCCAGCCCCAGCCCTAGCACGTGACTATCCGATACTGGGCCGATATACACAATACATTAGTATACTACGCTTGATACAGATCTTAATATTCTTAAATGGATATGTCCGGAGAATTGGGTAGACTTGGTGCTTTGCTAGGAGTCGACCTTGTCTCATAAATCGGTAGAACGTAGTACTTGGTACGTACGTGATTCGGATACTCCGACGACCGTATTACTGCCAGATTATCCGGGGATCTCATGGGTCGCTTCCCGATAATCCACCGATGACGCACAACTCGCACTCTTGAATAATCTGGGATTATATAGAAGAGAGAGATAAAATTAATCTAGGATTAATAACGGAGATGTTTTATCCGGGATAAAATGTCGTCTAAAGAGAGAGAGAATGATTAATTCGGAATTAATCGATGTATTAAATATTCGATATATTAGACGAAATTAGATTTCGACGCGGAATTAAAATCAGATTTTAATTCAGGCAAACGAGTTAATTTAGAATTAATTCGTTAGCGACGTAAATAATAATTTCGCTAGGCGCAATTATTTATTTAAATTCGATTGAATTAACGTCGCGACGTAAGCTCGGTATTTCGGAAATATTGAACCCGAACGCGTGAGTGCACGTGGGCCCACTTTAATTGGAAACGTGTGGGGCCCACATGACACATGTCATTCTAATGCTTTGCATGTAGATTGTGTACATTGCACTCAATGTCATTGCATGGAGTTTGAGTGTTTGACACTCTAAGCCATTGCATGTTTTGTGTCATAATTTTATTATTAATTTAATAAAAATTATGGCATAAATATAAATTGATTTTTGGTAAATCATTTTAACTTAACACAAAACTTCTTCTCTCTTATTTCTCTTCTCTCACGTCCAAATGAAGAAATCTTCACTGGTTTGGAACCAGAATGGCGTGAACAAAGGGAAGCCAAGAGGGTTTCTCATGGTGAGAAATCAAGTGCTAGCACACTTACAAGTCTTGCGAAGGTGGTAGGGAGGTTCGACCATGAGGCGGGACTCATCCGATGGAGTTTGGAGCTTCGTTTTGAGACCCGAAACTGCCAAGACAGTGAGCATGGACTGCTGCAGTGGGCTTACAAAGGCAGTGCGTTTTTGGAATGATTCGTCTTCAAATCGACATAACCGATCAATGTGAGTATTCCGCTACCTCCGTGATGTATTCATGCATTATTTCATGTCTTGATTTGATCTTGGGACCTTAGAAATTACCAACAATGGCATCATGAGCTAATGTTGCAAGCATGAAATTTGTAGGGTTTAAAATTTGGGTAAATGTGATTTGAGCATGATTTGAATAAATTGCTTGTTTGAGTATGCTTATAACATGTTTAAATTCATTTTGGTTGGACTAATTTGATGAAAAATGATTTGGAATTATTTTCCCCAAATTAATGCCTTGGCCGAATGGTTTGTGATTTTGGATCTTGGATTTTTTGATTTTTGATTCATTTGATGAGTTAGAATCGATTAGGTTGACGTTAATTTGAATCGAATTGGATTGGATTTCGAATTGGACAAAAACCCCAAATTCCTTACCATGGCCGAATTGTGTGTAATGCCCTAATGTTGGTGTTTTTTGATTTTGTAACATTGGATGTGTATGAAATCATTCGGGAGTTAATATGTTGTCGATTGTGTAATAATCGGATTGAATTCAAATCGGACAAATAACCTTCCTTGGCCGAGAGAGATTAAAGCATGTTTATGGTTTGATTTTCAATTTGTGTGTTGGACATATGATAATGAATTAAGCATGATTAATTGGACTAATTTGATGCTTCGGAAATATTGATTTAGTCGATTAATCATATAATGCACTTTAGGTAATTAAATTGCGTAATTGGATTAGTGTTTAATTAATTTAGGCTTAAATTGGATTTGGGCTTATTGTTGTAATTGGGCCTTTTGGGCTTGATTTATCAAGTTTGGTTTAGGCCAAGTGGATTGGATCCAATTGGGCCCAAAACCTTAACCATAAAGCCCAATTGCGACTAATGAACCTTTAAAGTTCAATTGGGCCTAATGGGCCAAGATTGATTTATGGGCTTATGGGGTAAATCCCGGATTGGACTTTGGTTATCGGTTTGATCCGAGTTGACCAAAAGTCCACGCCTTAAGAAATCAATTAAAAGCCCATTGGACTTTAATTGAATTGACGTTGGATGTTAATCGGTCTTTGAGACGCGTTACGATTAAATTTGGAATTTAAATCGTAAAAGGTTTATTAATAAAGTGTAATATTTAATTTGGAATTGAATATTGAATTAGTATTAAATACATGTTAAATTAGATTTAATGATGTAGTTTAATTTAATTCATGAATTCGTACTTTAAGTACTTATTCGCAAAAACGAGTTTGACTCGAACAAAATCAAATCGTTGTTTGAACATTGGATGATCAATTAATTATCAGATTAATTAATTTGATTAGATTGATTGATAGCATGCTTATGTGTGTGAATACGTGGTTGTGTTGAATGAATAATGTATATCGGATGGATATTAGTCGGGTGGGTGGGAAATTTTAGAAATTGTTGTAATAAATTCGATTTATTAAATTGGACCTGCGTGTCCAGCCTTATCACCTCTATTCTCTTTGTATTCTCTTCTCACCTATTCCCCTCTATTATATGAGGTTTCTTTAGAAGTGTAGTGTAACGGGTAGAAGTAATACTAGTGCTAGCTTGAGTGAGAAAGGGAGAGATTTGATCTAGGATCAATGTGTTAAGTATCCATCCGCATATCATTATTATTTATTTTCATACTCGCTTTATTATGTATTTAGAATGCATGTTTAAGGGTGTATGATGATGAGACCTTAACAAAGATAATTAAATTGGTAGCCAATTTGCACGCGAAAAACCCTCGTTAAATATCAAGCGTTTATTTTCCTTCCATTGAGTGATTCTTACTCAAGATCCGAGATTGGCAGGGGTTGTTGGCCAAAGTCAAGCCCTTGTCCTTCGAAGATGTGTTTTAATCACGAGGCTTTGTTCCATATCGGTGTCGTGTCCAAGTTGTGGTTTGTTGGCCAAAGTCAAGACCACTTCTTGTCCATTGACATTGATTACGAAGCTTCCATGTCAATGGGTCCGCGCTTGACTGGGATCACTAGGTTTGTTGTGCCAAAGCCAAGGCCTAGTTGATTCAGAGGAAAAAGGTTAGGGTATATATTGGATATATAGGCATATATAAGATATATGTTTAGGACTTGGATGTCCACCTACTGGATCTAGGAGTTGGATTAGATCCAATTGATCTTCGAGATCTACCTAGTTAATTATCATACAATTTGTTGGCCAAAGTCAAGATTGTGTGATATTTAACGGGATCCTAGCCCACTAGGAAACACGGTTTCCCGAGTACTCGACAGAGGGTTAGAGGCTCGACGAAAAATAGTGGGAGGCAAGTATTGAATTTGCAACATTCGTTCGAATACTCGCTAAACGCGCTCATCTATATTACTCGTCATATTAATCAAAAGTATTAGTTGGACTAATATTTTATGTTGTTTTAAATATATATATAGTTGGACTATATACAAACTCATTCAATATGTAGTTGATTTTATAATTGGATTATAGTAATCAATATAATTGAATTAAAATGATAGTTGATTTTATAATTAGATTATAGTAATCAATATTAAAATTATAGTTGATTAAATAATTGGATTATTGTAATCATTATAATAAATAGTACCTTATTAAATTGATTAAATAGTTGGACTATTAAAATCAAGAAAGAATTGAAAAGTTGGATATTTAAA
The DNA here is from genome assembly GCA_019454045.1 of Zanthoxylum bungeanum. Classification (NCBI taxonomy): domain Eukaryota; kingdom Viridiplantae; phylum Streptophyta; class Magnoliopsida; order Sapindales; family Rutaceae; genus Zanthoxylum; species Zanthoxylum bungeanum. The sequence goes on along the minus strand of SKCR01033869.1, from coordinate 35,076 downwards.
TATAATCTGGGATTAAAATATTTAAATGATTTAATTTTCAAATTGGGAATAAATAATAGGTTACTTTATTTGATAAAATAACTCATTATACCTTAAGCCCAAAATTAAGCAAGAAAGTAGAGCATAAAATCTTTGGAAGATTTTGTGATGATGACTTTAATGCTTATTTAATATACTTGTCATAAATCTAATTTTGGATTTAAGAAGTATTAAAATTGAAATTATAATTCTTGGAGAATTAATTGACTATTCATGTAAAGTCAAAGTTTGCAAATTGGCATGTTACACAAGGTGCACATCGTTTCGATATTCCAAAACCCAAGGCTTGGCCAAAGGTTTGTGAAATATTGAAAAGATAATTGACATATCTACCATTAAGGTATGTACTTAAATTAGGAACTGTTATAATGTAACTAGTTTGACTAGAGACATTATCTCTATATCAGTGTTTAATCCGTTGCGGATAAACCTTTATATTCTAGAACACTAAAGTGTTTTATTATATAAAGATGATACTGAGAGATAAACACATTAGATGTGAATAACAGAATTTATATTGACAAATAAATAGCTCAAATTGATTTGATCAATAGAGACTTATTTGTGGCATTGTTGTCTGGGACACAATTAAACGAGACTCGTATATCCACACTTTTGAAGAGTGGGTACTAGGACTGATTTGACTATTCAAATAAGGTCTGCGAATCTAGTTTATTAGGTAAAGTACCTAAAATACTATTTACTTGGTAATAGTGAAATGGCCACCGATCTGTTAGCCCTATTCATGGTGAAGTTAGTGGGCCCATATCTAGCTAGGGTAGATGTGAACATGAATATTTCGTGACCTTGACGGATGTAGCATCACGTTATGGTTATGTGTTTCTTTTGAAGAACACAATCGGAAACATCAGAGTTTCGACACGAAATAGAAAAACAGATCGGCTATAGTATTATTCCGCCACGGTAAGGCCACGATGGAAAATACTTAAGCAGTAAGTTTCAAACATACATGAAAGAGTATAGTATTCTTTCAGATGAGGACTCCTCCCGAGACACGTCAGTTTTGACGGTGTGTCCAAACTAAAAACTGAATTTTGTTGGACATGATAAGGTTTATCACGAGTCGCTCTGAGCTACATTTCCTTCTAAAAGATATGTATTAACAGTGCAAAACTTATTTAGAATAAGGTTCCATATAAATCTGTTTGACAGATATCATATAGGATATGAACAGGAAAGAAACGAGGTTTCTCATTCCTGATAATTTGGGTATGCCAGGCATAAAGTTTGGATGATACCAAACTAAGAACCCAAATTGGATTAGTGCCAATATAGGTTATCCTAAGGGAAACCATAAGTATAGTACTTATAAATCCCACATGAGAACAATGTGATTGTTGCTCACCATGCGGTTTTCCTGAGAGGAATACCGATATGCAGTGGTCAGTGGGAGGATAGTGATACTCAATGAAAATAAGAGGAGTAATACTATTCATAGCACGAAGTCCTTAATGGAACACAAACAATTCATCTATGATGAATCTGTACCATTAATCTTCAAATACACAAGAAATCGGGTAGATCGGATAGAGTCAGAAAACAACCTAGGGTATGGGTTTCTGATCTAACCTCATTGAGATGTAAATCTTATGAAGGTATATCCACCGACTACGTTTTGAGGAAGTGATACGAGGTATCGACTCCCTGTTATGGCAAAGTGCCATGAGTCCGAAATGGATTCCATGTATAACGACTATTATGGATACTAGTTGTTGTACCACAAGGCGTTGTGCCTATGGTACATTATACGTCTTCAATGAAGACATACATGGAAGGCAACATACCCACGTACAAAGCTGGGCTTTTGACGAAAAGGTATCGTAATCAACATTGTGTTAATAACGGTTCAACCTTTTACCTGTTGCCATGGTAAATCCATTTTGAAGATGCTTGTAGATAACTGTATATTTCATTTATGAAATGTGTCAGTTACAAATCAAAATCGCTTTCCTGAAAAGGAAACCTTTTGGAGGATGTTTACAACATCCTGACGATTTTGAATAACCGACAAACAAGGTTTGCGGGTTATTCGATCCATGTTTGGATTGAAGCAAGCATAAGGTTCTTGGAACTGTCGTTTTGAAATAATCATAATGATTTATGATTTGACTCAAAACGAAATAATTCTTGTGTATATAAGGAGGTTAGTGGGAGAGCGCACTGACAGTGAAATTCCCATAAAGCAATTAATGAAAGCTTGGCTTTCATAGATATTCTTTCAATAGAAATTCTCCGTAGAATTCTGGGGAGTAACAACCTTTATTCAGGGAATAAAGATCTACTGGGATAGATTTGGAGTTGTTAACACTCTCTGGGAAATTGTACATTTAAAATGTACTTGTATTGGTGTCTCATACGCTTCGAGCATATGGAGTCACAATCGGGTCAATCCAAGTGATAGTCACTGGATTGAACATTAAGAACATCTGTTAGTATCTGAGAGAACTAAAGATGTTGTCTTAAACTATGGAGAAGGAGAACTTGAAGTGACTGGGATCACTGCTACAAGTTTCCAAAACGATTAAATACTACGGTACTATAAAGTTTGAATAACGGGACAGTGAGCTGGAAATATTCCGAGCAAGATAACTGCTGCCGAATAAACAACAAATGTGGATTATTGCTGCAGCTGAGGCAGCAATAGAAGCCATTTGGATCGATAATAAATCTAATTAGATTAGATATATTCTGTTAGCAGCTGAGCTAGGCGTCAGCACAGGCTAAAGAATTAAAGGTCTCATCAACGATCCAGATATATACTTCTAATCATCTGATTCGTTCGGATCATACATCGTGGCGATGTGATGATCGTGTAAATCGCGTCAGACGATAATTAAGCAAATCCGCTGACGAAAACCTTTCCTCAGCAATTTGAGCGAATTGTACATAGTTCGGGTGTTAGACACTCGAGTGACTGGCTATGTGCCAAGTGGGAGATTGTTGGACAAAATGACCCATAGCGTCACTATTTGCACAGATCATTGTGTTGTTGTAGCAAATTAACTATGTGACAAGGAAATTGCACTCTCATCATTTGTGATTAGATCACCATAGATATATAAATGAAGAGAGGTCCCTATGATTAGTTCCTGGATTGAGATGATATGAGACAGTATCAGTCCACGAAGGATTAATCATTAAATATCCCTAGCCGTAGTATTATCGAGACTGGACATCGATAATGCGGAATAGGCTAGTATTGCACTTGTGCGTTGTGAGGGCACAACGGCATAGTTCTCATATATATATAAGTATTGGATACTTGTGCAAGTGCGATAGGAGGTCGTGTTTCACCGATGGTACGGGAAACAGCTTCGCTCTGGATAGACCCCTCGGAATCCCATTGGTATTATGAATATGTGTCTATGGGAGGCCGAAATCAAGGTAGGTGTGTATAGTCTTAACCTGAGACTTACATCGCTAATGCTTACGACAATCGATATACTTTAGTTGAGGTCGTCTAGGACTGTAACCGGTTCTGTGTACGCCAATGCCGGGTATATTGAGAATCGTAGTGTATTGGATGTGATGTCAAGACGGAAGTATCACTCCAGTCATAGTGGAGATGATGTCACGCAGGATACGGTATTAGTGCTCTTAAGAGATGCGCATCCAATCGTGATATTATGACCAGGTCATGAATATCCGATTATAGAGACTAGTTACCAGACATCCGATATGTTTTCGGACGGGGCAGACACTTATCCAGCCCCAGCCCTAGCACGTGACTATCCGATACTGGGCCGATATACACAATACATTAGTATACTACGCTTGATACAGATCTTAATATTCTTTAATGGATATGTCCGGAGAATTGGGTAGACTTGGTGCTTTGCTAGGAGTCGACCTTGTCTCGTAAATCGGTAGAACGTAGTACTGGTACGTACGTGATTCGGATACTCCGACAACCGTATTTACTGCCAGATTATCCGGGGATCTCATGGGTCGCTTCCCGATAATCCACCGATGACGCACAACTCGCACTCTTGAATAATCTGGGATTATATAGAAGAGAGAGAGAAAATTAATCTAGGATTAATAACGGAGATGTTTATCGGGATAAAATGTCGTCTAAAGAGAGAGAGAACGATTAATTCGTTTCGAATTAATCGATGTATTAATATATTCGATATATTAGACGAAATTAGATTTCGACGCGGAATTAAAATCAGATTTTAATTCGGGCAAACGAGTTAATTTAGAATTAATTCGTTAGCGACGTAAATAATAATTTCGCTAGGCGCAATTATTTATTTAAATTCGATTGAATTAACGTCGCGACGTAAGCTCGGTTTTTCGGAAATATCGAACCCGAACGCGTGAGTGCACGTGGGCCCACTTTCATTTGGAAACGTGTGGGGCCCACATGACACATGTCATTCTAATGCTTTGCATGTAGATTGTGTACATTGCACTCAATGTCATTGCATGGAGTTTGAGTGTTTGACACTCTAAGCCATTGCATGTTTTGTGTCATAATTTTATTATTAATTTAATAAAAATTATGGCATAAATATAAATTGATTTTTGGTAAATCATTTTAACTTAACACAAAACTTCTTCTCTCTTATTTCTCTCTTCTCTCACGCCCAAATGAAGAAAATCTTCACTGGTTTGGAACCAGAAATGGCGTGAACAAAGGGAAGCCAAGAGTGGTTTCTCATGGTGAGAAATCAAGTGCTAGCACACTTACAAGTCTTGCGAAGGTAGTAGGGAGGTTCGACCATGAGGCGGGACTCATCCGATGGAGTTTGGAGCTTCGTTTTGAGACCCGAAACTGCCAAGACAGTGAGCATGGACTGCTGCAGTGGGCTTACAAAGGCAGTGCGTTTTTGGACATGATTCGTCTTCAAATCGACATAACCGATCAATGTGAGTATTCCGCTACCTCCGTTGATGTATTCATGCATTATTTCATGTCTTGATTTGATCTTGGGACCTTAGAAATTACCAACACATACTACCAATGGAATTTCGAGGGGTTTATCCAGAGCGAAGCTGTTTCCGTACCATCGGTAAACACAACCTCCTATTACACTTGCATGAGTATCCTATACCCAAATATATTAGAACTATGCCGTTATGCTCCATAACACGCACAAGTGCAATACTAGTGTATTTCGCATTATCGATGTCCAATCTCGATAATACTACGACTATGGATATTTAATGATTAAACCTTCATGGATTGATACTGTCACATATCTTATCAATTCGGAACTAATCATATGGACCCTTTCATCATTTATATATCTGGTGGATCTAATCACAAATGATGATAAAAGAGCAATTTCATTTGTCACATAGTTAATTTGTACAACAACACCATGATCTGTACAAATAGTGATGCTATGGGTCATAACTGTCCAACAGAAAAGGCCTAACAGGTTTACACTTTTGTGATAACATGGCTAAACAACTTCAAATAATAAGGGGCCTAAGCATAAAGTGGCCCATCGGCATTTTAGAAGCTTTTGGCCCAATTGCCATAAAGCATGGACTCGTCCCAGTTTAAATGGCCCAACAAGCCCATACCTCATGACAAAAATTCCAACTGAATCCAAATGACGATGGTCCTAAACGCAAGCATAAAGAGATAATTTCTATTTATTGTACAACTACGGTTCACATGTGAGTTTACGGGGGTATAGACAAAGGCTCCTGCTGACGAAGGATTGCCCACAACTAGGACTCCCCACTCAAGGGTTCGAGCGACCAAGTGAGCTCACCTTTTTTATACTGTAAGGTACGTGCCAACGAGTTATAGTGCGTGACTAACTGTCACATGGATTTCCCATTGTAGATTCCCCAGAGGGAGGGTGGAACGAACTCTCTTAAATATTCAAGCCTCTTAGGCTCTCATCGCCTTGATGACAGGAAAAAACAACGAGTCCTTCAAATTAGTCCGTCACAGTGAGCTACGGGTAAATGATTATCTAGGTGCCTTCACATCTTTTCCATATAGGAAGGTAGTGAATGAAGGAAGACACCAAACCATTACTTAGCTCTAATAGTGTCTTAGATTAAACCCCTTCGACCCACAGTAACACAGTTACTAAAACAAAAATCACAAACATTACAAGGCATCATTTCGGGGTCGATTCTCTATCCTAGTGGAGTCGCCATATTGTAAGACACAGACTTGACGACGCTGTTCTAGGCTTGCGGCCTAGTTGGGAGTACGGAGTAGCCCACGGGGGAACTAAACCGGAGAAATAACATAGAGTCGCCACCCAATGTGAACTGGGAAAATGATTTAAGGTCGTACTCACCCCTCACAAGGGAAGACCTCAAACCATTGGGTTCGGAATGGTCCCTTACTTATGTCACTTGTAATGAACAGATTTGTGCAATAACATAACCAAGTCTACGTAACAACAACCTACATCTAAGTTTGCATACTACATATATCTAAGTTTGCATACTACCTATATCTAAGTTTGCATGCATAAAATTAAGTCGAAATAATAGTAAGCACACAATTTCATTAACATACTAAATAAATAAATGCGGAAAGGTAAATAAACAATGACGGTAAAAGCATAAACATTAAGACAAGCTAACTAAACATATGATGGGGAAAGAAATAACTAAGGCAACAAACATGCAAAACAGAATGAACGCGTTCGAGTAGCGTTTGATAATACGTTCGAACGGGACGAGGCAGAATGCATACGTTTATATAGCGTTTGATAACGCGTTCGAACAGAATCACAAAAATGATATCTCTAATCATACAAACACCTAAATCATGCATAAAAATGAAGATACCAAACAACTTAATCATGCATAAAGGAAAATAACATACTAAACGATTAAATCAAGATTAAACATAAGATTGGATGAAACGAAATATGTGTGTTGTTGAGTTCCAATATATGTCCCAAGATCAACAAATCAAGCAAGAAAACGCATGAATACACAACATATGAGGTGCGGAATATACTCACAATGGTCGGTTTTGATGCGAAGAAGAACACAAGCCATTTTCGTCCTCCATTGAGTTCGGTAGTAGCTCTCCTTGACAGTGGGCTGCTCGGTTTTGGGCGTTTTGAACTCCACCATTTTCGGCCATGGATGACCTCCATGGAAGCTCCAAGCTTCAAGCTTTCCAAAGATGATCCCAAGCTCATAAAATTCGTTTCCCTATCACCATAAGATAACCCAAGGTGTGCTAGCACTTCTCCTTCTTCTTCAAATTCGGTCTAACCAGAATTTTAGGAGAGATTTGGCTCAAAGCCGAGAGAAGGGAAGAGAAGAAAATGGCTCCAAGCCAAGAGAGGAAGAAGAAAAACGTTTTGGCTCCCAAATACCAAAACCGTATACCGTAATTGTGTAGAGAGAGAGAAAGTGTAAAAGCTTTTTATATTTTCCAAAAATTAATTAAAGCCATTTACCACTTTTTTATTTCTATTAAACAATTCATTTTACTTTTCAAAAAAGCAAAAGTCAAAAGGCAAAAGTGCTTTTTCAATCAACTATCACTATTCACATCAAGTCACTTTATTAAAGTGACAACATGTCATGTCACATCACTCAAAGTGACAAATGATTTGACAATTGATGTGACTAGCGATTTGACGCTTGACGTGACTTGCGTGCCGCACTCGAATTCGAAATACGAATGCGCTCGCAAACACGCTCGGGCTCGGGTTCGCTAATTCCAAATTAATGAATTTTCCGTTGCGACGTAATTAAACGATTACGCCTAGCAAAATCACTATTCACGTCGCTAACGAATTAACTCTAAATTAATTCGTTCGCCCGAATTAAAATCTAATTTTAATTCCGCGTCGAAATCTAATTTCGCATAATATATCGAATATATTATTTATCGATTAATTCCAAATTAATCGTTCTCTCTCTTTAATTATATTTTATCCCAGATAAAATATCTCCGCAATTAATCCCAGATTAATTTTCTCTCTCTTCTCTAATTAATCTTCTCTCTTTACTAATTAATCCCAGATTAATCATAGTGCGAGTCATACGTCATCGGTGAATCTTCAGGAAGCGACCCATGAGATCTCCGGATATGTTGGCAGTAAATACGGTCGTCGGACTATCCGAACACGTAAGTACCTCGTACTACGTTTATACCGATTTACAAGACAAGGTTGGCTTCTAGCAAAGCGCCATGCCTACCCAATTCTCCAGAAATTCTTACAGGATATATAGATCTGTATCAAGCGTAGTATACCGTAGTATTGTGTATATCAGCCCAGTATCGGATAGTCACGTGCCAGGGCTGGGGCTTGGATAAGTGTCTGCCCCGTCCGAAGCACATGTCGGATGTCTGGTAACTAGTCTCTATAATCGGATATACATGACCTTGTCATAATATCTCGATGGCTGGCCAGCACTTAAGAGCACTAATACCGTATCCTGCGTGACATCATCTCCACTATAACTGAAGTGATACTTCCGTCTCGACATCACACCCAATACACTACGACTCTCTGATAAACCCAGAAGCGGTGTATGCAGAGCCGGTTAAAGCCCTGTACCACCAAGACCAAAGTCTACCGATTATCGCAAGTATTAGCGATGCAAGTCTCAGGTTAAGACTATACATACCTACCTTGATTTCGGCCTCCCATAGACACATAGTCATAATACCAATGGGATTCCGAGGGGTCTATCCAGAGCGAAGCTGTTTCCCGATTCTCCATCGCTGAAACACGACCTCCTATCGCACTTGCATAAGTATCCAATACTTAAATATATGAGAACTATGCCGGTGTGCCCTCACAACGCGCACAAGTGCAATACTAGCCTATTCCGCATTATCGATGTCCTGTCTCGATAATACTCCGGCTAGGGATATTTAATGATTAATCCTTCATGGACTGATACTGTCTCATATCATCTCAATCCAGGAACTAATCATATGGACCTCTCTTCATTTATATATCTATGGTGATCTAATCACAAATGATGAGAGTGCAATTTCCTTGTCACATAGTTAATTTGCTACAACAACACAATGATTTGTGCAAATAGTGACGCTATGGGTCATATTATCCAACAATCTCTCACTTGGCACATAGCCAGTCACTCGAGTGTCCCACACCCGAACTATGTACGGTTCGCTCAAATTGCTGAGAAAAGATTTTCGTAAGCGGATTTGCGTAATTATCTTCTGACGCGATTTATACGATCATCACATGCGCCACGATGTATGATCTGAACGAATCAGATGATATAGAAGTATATATCTGGATCGTTGATGAGACCATTAATTCTTTAGCCTATGCTGATGTCTAGCTCAGCTGCTAACAAACTATATCTAATCTAATTAGATTTATTATCGATCCAAATGGCTTCTATTGCTGCCTCAGCTGCAGCAATAATCCGCATTTGTTGTTAATTCGGCAACAGTTATCTTGCTCGGAATATTTCCAGCTTACTGTCCCGTTATTCAAACTTTATAGTACCACCGTTTGCGACTTTTAGTCGTCTTTATCGGTTATAGGAAACTTGCTACAGTGACCCCAGTCACTTCAAGTTCTCCTTCTCCATAGACTAAGACAGCATCCTTAGTTCTCTAAGATACTAACGGATGTTCTTAACATCAATCCAGTGACTATCACTCGGATTGTCCCGATTGTGACTCCATATGCTCAAAGCGTATGAGACACCAATACAAGTACATTTTAAATGTACAATTTCCAGAGAGTGTTAACAACTCCAAATCTATCCTGTAGATCTTTATTCCTTGAATAAAGGTTGTTACTCCCCAGAATTCCACGGAGAATTTCTTATGAAAGCCAAGCTTTCACCGATTGTTTTATGGGAATTTCATTATCAGTGCTCTCCTCCACTAACCTCCTTATATACACAAGAATTATTTCGTTTTGAGTCAAATCATAAACCATTATGATTATATCAAAACGTCAGTTCAAGACCTTATGCTTGTTTCAATCCAAACATGGATCGAATAACCTGCAAACCTTGTTTGTCGTTATACAAAATCGTCAGATGTTGTAAGCATCCTCCAAAAGGTTTCCTTTTCAGGAAAGCGATTTTGATCTGCAACTGACACATTTCATAAATGAAATATGCAGTTCTCAACAAGCATCTTCAAAATGGATTTACCATGGCAACATGGTAACAAGGTTTGAAAAACCGTTATTAACACAATGTTGATAACGATACCTTTCTGTCAAAAGCCCGGCTTTGTACGTTGGTCTGTTGCCATTCATTGTATCTTCCTTGAAGACGTTAATGTACCAATAGGCACAATGCCTTGTGGTACAACAACTAGTATCCAAAATAGTTGTTATACATGGAATCCATTTCGGATTCATGGCACTTGCCATAATTAGGGAGTTGATACCTTGTATCATTTCCTCATACGTAGTCAGTTAGTATTCCTCAATAAGATAGACATCTTTATGAGGTGCGATCAGAAAACCATACCCCAGGTTATTTTCTGACTCTATCCGACCTACGCGGTTCTTGTGTATTCGAAGATTAATGGTAATAGTCTCATCCTGGATAACTATTCATGTTCCATTAAGATTCAGTGCCTTGAACAGTATTACTCCGATTTCCATCTAGTAATACTATCCTCCCACTTACCACTGCATATCGGTATTCCTTTCAGGAAAACCGTATGGTGAGTATGAGTAACAATCTAATTGTTCTCTTGTGAGATGTATAAGTACAAATACTTATGGTATCCCTAGGATAACCTACATTTGGCACTTATCCTATTTGGGTTTTAGTTTGGTATCATCCAAAACTATGCCTAGCATACCCCAAATTATCAGGAATGAGAAACCCGGTTTCTTTCCCGTTAATATCTGATATGATCTGTCAAACAGATTATTATGGAACCTTATTCAAAATAAGTCCTTGCACTATTAATACATATCCGTTGAAGGAAATAGTAGCTCAGAGTGACTCAAGATTTTAACCTTATCATGTCCAACAAAATTCAGTTTTTCATTCGGACACACCATCAAACTGACGTGTCCTGGGAGGAGTCCTCATTTGAAAGAATACCGTACTCTTTCATGTACATATGAAACTTACTGCTTAAGTATTTTCCATTACGGTCTTACCATGATGGTATAATACTATAGCGGATCTGTTTGTCTATTTCGTGTCGAAACTTTGAAAGTTTCTGATTTGTGTTCTTCAAAAGAAACACACAACCATAACGCGATGCCATATCCGTAAAGGTCACGAAATTCATTCCATTTCTAGCCTAGCTAGACATGGGTCCAGTTGCTTCACTATGAACTAGGGCTTAACAGATCAGTGGTACTTGCACTTTTACCAAGTAAATAGTGTTTTAGGCACTTTGCCCAATAAACTAGATTCGTAGACTTTATTTGATTTGAAACAAATAGTCCTAGTATCCACTCTTCGAAAGTGTGGATATACGATTCTTGTTTAATAGTGTCCCTAACAACTATGCCACAATCAGTTTCTTAATTGATCAAATCAGTTTGAGCTATTAATGTGTCATGTTATATATGTGAGATTATTTATATTCTAAATATAAATGCTGTTATTTACATATAATGTGTTTATCTCAATATCATCTTTATATAATAAAACACTTTAGTGTTCTAGAATATAAAGGTTCACCCGCAACGGGTTAAACATTGATATAGAGATAATGTATCTAGTCAAACTAGTTACATTATAACAGTTTCTTAATTTAGGTACTAACCCGAAGGTAGTTCCTAATTCAAGTAATTATGGTTAAAACAGCGACTTTCGTCCCGTTTCCATCTCGTAGATAAATCTCAATTGAAGTCAGTATCATGTTCAAAACAGATTCTGAACATCATATATATATATTTATGTACCACACTAAATATTTAAAATCCACTTTTAATATTAGTTGTGAACATAATTATGACGATCATATTGAAGTCAGAGCCTTGCACGTCTTCTAATCCTCCTTGGGATATGTCCTTCAATTTCATTATCATGTCTAAGGATCTAATCCTTAATTCTGATTCATAAATTAAGGAGTCTACTTGACAAGTATAATGGATTAAGCACTAAAGTTATCATTACATGAATATTCCAAACATCATGTTCTACTTATTTGCTTAACTCCGAGCTTAGGCATAATATATTATTTTATCAAATAAAATAACTCTATTAGTTTTATTTCCAGGACCATCCTGAAATTATTCCCAATTTGAAAATAAATCATTTAAAATATTTAATCCAAGATTATATTTTAAATATCCAACTTTTCAATTTTATCTTGATTACAATAGTCCAACTATTTAATCAACGATTAGTGGTACTATTTATTATAATGATTATAATAGTCCAACTATATAATCAAATATAATCCAAATTAATTAACCTCAATTACATTGATTACTATAATCCAATTATAAAATCAATTGTAAACTGAAATTAATTAATTCAAATATATTGATTAATATAATCCAATTATATATAATCAACTATAATACAGTCCAACTGTTTATTAAAACAACAATTTAAATATTAGTCCAACTAACATTTAATAATACGACGAAATAATTTGAATGAGCGCGCGTATGGCGAGTAATTGAACGAGTATTGCAAATTCAATTCTTGCCTCCCACTATTTTTCGGCGAGCCTCTAACCCTCTGTCGAGTACTCGGGAAACCGTGTTTCCTAGTGGGCTAGGATCCCGTTAAATATCACACAATCTTGACTTTGGCCAACAAATTGTATGATAATTAAATAGGTAGATCTCGAAGATCAATGGATCCCATCCATTCCTAGATCCAGTAGGCGGATATCCAAATCCTAAACATATATCTTATATATGCCAATACATCCAATGTATTACCACCTTTTTCCTTGAATCAACTAAGCCTTGGCTTTGGCACAACAAACCTAGTGATCCCAGTCAAGTGCGACCCATTGACCATGGAAAGCTTCGTAATCAATGTCGATGGACAAGAAGTGGTCTTGACTTTGGCCAACAAACCACAACTTGGACAGACACTGATATGGACAAAGCCTTCATGATTCAAACACATCTTTGACGGACAAGGGCTTGACTTTGGCCAACAACCCATGCCAATCTCAGATCTTGAGTAAGAATCACTCAATGGAAGGAAAAACGCATGATATTTGATGAGGGTTTTTCGCGTGCAAATTGGCTACCAATTTATTATCTTTGTTAAGGTCTCATCTTCATACACCCTTAAAATGCATTCTAAACACATAATAAAGCGCATATGAAATAAAATAATAATGATATGCGGATGGATACTTTACATTGATCCTAGATCAAATCTCTCATTTTCTCTCTCCAAAGCTAGCACATGTATTTACTTCTACCTGTTACACTACACTTCTAAAGAAACCTCATTTACATTGAGGGGAATAGGTGAGAAGAGAATACAAGGAGTATAGAGGTGATAAGGCTGGACACGCAGGTCCAATTAATAAATCAAATTTATTACAATTTCCAAAATTGTCCCACCCGACTAATATCATCCGATATACATTATTCATGCATCGCACCATGTATTCATACAAGCATGTTATCAATCAATCTAATCCAATTAATTAATCTGATATTAGTGATCATCCAATGTTCAAACAACGATTTGATTTTTGCTCGAGTCAAACTCGTTTTGCTAATAAGTACTCAAAGTACGAATTCTTGAATTAAATTAAACTACATAATTAAATCCAATTAATACGCATTTAATTCTAATTCACTATTTAATTCCAAATTAAATATTACACTTTTATTAACGAACCTTTACGACTTAAATTCCAAATTTAATCGCAACGGGTCTCAAAGCCCGATTAACATCTAATGTTTATTTAATTAAAGTCCAATGAGCTTTTAATTAATTTCTATAAGGCGGGACTTTTGGTCAACTCGGGTCAAACCGAAGAACCAAAATCCAATCCGGGAGTTACCCCATAGCCTTTTAAATAATTTTGGCCCATTAGGCCCAATTAAATAATTAAGGTCCATAAGTCATAATTGGACTTTATGGATGCGGTTTTAGGCCCAATTGGATCCAACCAAATTTGCCTAAACTCAACTTTGTACAACAAAGCCCAAAAGCCCAATCACAACCTTAAAGGCCCAATTTCCAAAAAAAAACCCAATTAATTAACTTATAAAATTCTAAATTCCATAATTAATTAACCTAAGTGTAATACACAATTAATCACCCAATTAATATTTCTAAAACATCAATTAGCATACTTAATCATGCACTTTAACATTAAATAGTGTCCAACACAATTTATTAAAATCAAACCCAATTTACATGCTTTAAGTCTCGGCAATTAGGGGTTTTTCAATCCGATTCGGTTTAATCCAATTGAATCCACAATCATCATTTCCCAAATCAATTCAATTCATCCAATGAATTAAAACAAAAAATCACAAGAATTTCATGTTCATTAAGATTCGGCCAAGCCACTAAAATTAAAAAGGGAAAAAATGTTCCAAATCAAAATTCAATCCAATTGAACTCCAAAACAAACATTACCCAATTGTTTTAAGTCATCCAATGATCAAAAAATAAATTAATTCCAAGACATAGGTTCTTCAATTTCGGTCATGCCTCCAATTTGGGGAAAATTGATCCAATCCAATTTTCTTGAATTGATCACACCACAATCTCAATTAAACATGTTTTAGCATACTTAAACATCCAATTTAATTAAAACATGCTCAAACACATTTTACCCAATTAAAGTTACATGTTCAACCTAAAGAATTGGGGAAAATTGATCCAATCCAATTCTTGAAATTGATCATGCACAACTTCAATTAATCAACATACAAGCATACTTAATCAATCAATTCAACCAAATCATGCTTCAATTGATTTACCCAATTTGTCATGCCCAAAATTTGGGGAAAATTGATTCAATCCAATTTCATGAAATTGATCATGCACAACTTCAATTCATCAACATACAAGCATACTTAATCAATCAATTCAACCAAATCATGCTTCAATTGATTATCCCCAATTTCAAACCCTAAAAGTTTCATGTTGATAATAGCTCAAGATACCATTGTTGAGTTCTAATATATGTCCCAAGATCAACAAATCAAGCAAGAAAACGCATGAATACAGAACATAGGAGGTGCGGATATACTCACAATGGTCGGTTTTTGATGCGAAGAAGAACAAAGCCATTTTCGTCCTCCATTGAGTTCGGTAGTAGCTCTCCTTGACAGTGGGCTGCTCGGTTTGGGCGTTTTGAACTCCACCATTTTCGGCCATGGATGACCTCCATGGAAGCTCCAAGCTTCAAGCTTTCCAAAGATGATCCCAAGCTCATAAATTCGTTTCCCTATCACCATATATAACCCAAGGTGTGCTAGCACTTCTCCTTCTTCTTCAAATTCGGTCTTCTAACCAGAATTTTGGGAGAGATTGGCTCAAAGCCGAGAGAAGGGAAGAGAAGAAAATGGCTCCAAGCCAAGAGAGGAAGAAGAAAAACGTTTTGGCTCCCAAATACCAAAACCGTTATACCGTAATGTGTATAGAGAGAGAGAAAGTGTAAAAGCTTTTTATATTTTCCAAAAATTAATTAAAGCCATTTACCACTTTTTTATTTCTATTAAACAATTCATTTTACTTTTCAAAAAAGCAAAAGTCAAAAGGCAAAAGTGCTTTTTCAATCAACTATAACTATTCACATCAAGTCACTTTATTAAAGTGACAACATGTCATGTCACATCACTCAAAGTGACAAATGATTTGACAATTGATGTGACTAGCGATTTGACGCTTGACGTGACTTGCGTGCCGCACTCGAATTCGAAATACGAATGCGCTCGCAAACACGCTCGGGCTCGGGTTCGCTAATTCCAAATAACGAATTTTCTATGCGACGTAATTAAACGATTACGCCTAGCAAAATCACTATTCACGTCGCTAACGAATTAATTCTAAATTAATTCGTTCGCCCGAATTAAAATCTAATTTTAATTCCGCGTCGAAATCTAATTCGCATAATATATCGAATATATTATTTTATCGATTAATTCCAAATTAATCGTTCTCTCTCTTTAATTAATATTTTATCCCAGAGAAAATATCTCCGCAATTAATCCCAGATAATTTTCTCTCTCTTCTAATTAATCTTCTCTCTTTACTAATTAATCCCAGATTAATCATAGTGCGAGTCATACGTCATCGGTGAATCTTCAGGAAGCGACCCATGAGATCTCCGGATATGTTGGCAGTAAATACGGTCGTCGGACTATCCGAACACGTAAGTACCTCGTACTACGTTTATACCGATTTACAAGACAAGGTTGGCTTCTAGCAAAGCGCCATGCCTACCCAATTCTCCAGAAATATTCTTACAGGAATATATAGATCTGTATCAAGCGTAGTATCCGTAGTATTGTGTATATCAGCCCAGTATCAGATAGTCACGTGCTAGGGCTGGGGCTGGATAAGTGTCTGCCCCGTCCGAAGCACATGTCGGATGTCTGGTAACTAGTCTCTATAATCGGATATACATGACCTTGTCATAATATCTCGATGGCTGGCCAGCACTTAAGAGCACTAATACCGTATCCTGCGTGACATCATCTCCACTATAACTGAAGTGATACTTCCGTCTCGACATCACACCCAATACACTACGACTCTCTGATAAACCCAGAAGCGGTGTACGCAGAGCCGGTTAAAGCCCTGTACCACCAAGACCAAAGTCTACCGATTATCGCAAGTATTAGCGATGCAAGTCTCAGGTTAAGACTATACACACCTACCTTGATTTCGGCCTCCCATAGACACATAGTCATAATACCAATGGGATTCCGAGGGGTCTATCCAGAGCGAAGCTGTTTCCCGATTCTCTATCGCTGAAACACGACCTCCTATCGCACTTGCATAAGTATCCAATACTTAAATATATGAGAACTATGCCGGTGTGCCCTCACAACGCGCATAAGTGCAATACTAGCCTATTCCGCATTATCGATGTCCTGTCTCGATAATACTCCGACTAGGGATATTTAATGATTAATCCTTCATGGACTGATACTGTCTCATATCATCTCAATCCAGGAACTAATCATATGGACCTCTCTTCATTTATATATCTATGGTGATTTAATCACAAATGATGAGAGTGCAATTTCCTTGTCACATAGTTAATTTGCTACAACAACACAATGATTTGTGCAAATAGTGACGCTATGGGTCATATTATCCAACATGTGTCTCTCAAGTGGTTATGTGGAGTTGTTTCCCAAGTACAGGCCGCATTACCGTCCATTCGGATTCGGCTATGGAATTTACGTCTGGGTTCCCTTCGAATACCATAAGAGATAACACATATTTCATTCATCCCATGGCCACAACATTCATGAATCCACAATACACATGCGAAGAAATAATAACAAAAGAACGGGAATAAATAAAAAAAGGTGCCATCAGGTCTAACCTCTTAAGTCGTCTCGTAGAAATGCGTTATGCGACCGTTAGAAGGGTTAATGCTCCGTAACTCTTTTGGTTCACTGGTTCGTTGTTTTCCTTCGTTGCCTCGCTATTTTGGGCTGTTGTTTCCTATATTTTTGTGGTAATTGGGGACTGTTTTAGCTTACTATTTTGCGGTTTGCGGTTGTTTAGGTATTTTGGGGGGCTGCAGTTTTTGGGGTTATTTGGGCAATTTTCTGGACAGTTTTTGTGGGTTTTTTAGTGCAGTTTTTGGGGTCTAGTTGTGCATTTTTTCGGTGGTCTTAAGGGTGCAGTTTGCGGGACTGGTTCACGGCCTTGGGGGCTGATTTTTATGGTTTTTTGCTCATGTTTGGGGGCAGCTTTTTGCGGGTTTATGGCTCACATTTGGGGGCTGCTTTTTATGGTTTGTTGCTCACGGTTTGGGTCAGTGAGCAGTGTGGAGGAGAAAGAGGGATATTGGGCGTGTCTTTGTGTTAGGGTTTAGTTGTTTTCTTGTAAGCTGTCGGTCAGGGCTGTGTCGGTGTGGTGTGTGTTAGAGGAGGCTGCTTCACGTGGTCGATGTGGGACGTGAGGGATTTGAGTGGAGAGCTATTAGGGCTTGATCATTGTTGTGTGAGTTGGGCGAACATGTGGCTGCTGAGTGAGTTTTACGTGAGATGAGGGCTTTGATTGCTTGGCTTATGGGCGTGAATGAGATATGGACTCTAAGGTTTGGTTTAGGCTCCTTTTTATAGGCAAGGGTTGGGGTTTACCTTATATGAATAGGGAAAGAATATTGCAATTATGGGGAATATTTAATTTGTTTGTTATAAGGAGATGATCTATTCAAATTAGGAAGGTGATTTGTTTTAGTTTAGGAAAATGATTTGTTTATTTAGGAAGGTGATTGATGAGATTTGATTTGATTTTATTTAGTTTAGGAGGGTGATTTAATTAGATTAGGAATGTGATTTATATGATTTGATTTGATTCTTTTAATTCGGGAAGGTGATTTATTTATATTTCAACATGTGTTTAATGTGTGGATTTATTAATTTGGATGTGTTTTAATGGGCTTGGGCGTGAGCTAAGGGGATTTGGGCCAAGGATGTGTGGCTTGCGGGGGTTTTGGGTCAAGGTGCGTTTTAAAATAGAGACCCAACGAGCGAACCCACAGCTAAGCAAATGAATTTAGTCCAACAAGATATGGATTTATGACTTTTCCCTTCCGATGTTCGTTTCCCGCGACTTCCAAAACTTAAAGAGGAGTGCCTTCGTACGAGACTCATCATTGGGACTTACATGCAAAAATACAGTGCCTACAGCTAGCTCACAAGAATTTTTGCAACAAAAACTCCATGGGATAGGGAGAGAGTCACGACATTAGATGAAATGAAGTGAATAGTAACTCTATCTAACTTCCAAAGTTGACTTGGTTTAAATACAAAGTTTTTTGTTATGAAATTGGTTTGAGTGTTTTATAAGTAAAGCAAGCCTTACTTTCAACAAATCAAATCCACAAATCAAAGCCCAACCACTTCCATAACATGTCCAACAAGTTAATGTAAGTGAAGTGGGTCCCACCACTTTTAAATTTCAAATTTAAGTCGGCTAACTCAACACGCAACTTTGCTCGGGCTCGGGTTCGTTTAATTCTGAACTAAACGAATTTTCCGTTGCGACATAATTAAATCCAATTTAATTAAATAATTATGCCTCACAAAATTATTACGAAAGTCGCTTACGAATTAATTCTAAATTAATTCGTTCGTCCGAATTAAAATCTAATTTTAATTCCGCATTGAAATCCTATTTCAATTAATATATCCAATATATTATTTAATCGATTAATTCCAAATTAATCGCTCTCTCTTCTATTTGAATTTTATCTCAGATAAATTCTTACCTTAATTAATCCTAGATTAATTTTCTCTCTCTCATAATTAATCCCAGATTAATTCTGTTCGAGTCAAGTGTCATTGGTGAATCTTTGGGAAGCGACCCATGAGATCCATGGATATGTTGGCAGTAAATACGGTTATCGGACTATCTGAATACGTGCGTAACTAGTACCACGTTCTTACCGATTTACAAGACATGGTTGGCTTCTAGCAAAGCACCGTGCCTACCCAATACTTAAATATATGAGAACTATGTCGTTACGCTTCCATAACACGTACAAGTGCAATACTAGCCTATTTCGCATTATCGATGTCCAGTGTCGATAATACTACGACTAGGGATATTTAATGATTAAACCTTTCGTGGATTAATATTGCCTCATATCTTATTAATTCTGTACTAATCATATGGACTTTTATCATTTATATATCCAAGTAATCCAATTATAAATGATAAAAGAGTAATTTCCTTTGTCACATAGTTAATTTTGTACAAGAACACCATGTCCTTTACAAAATAGTGATGCTATGGGTCATAATTGTCCAACAGAGACGGCTTTGTTTTCGTGCCCCTACGGATGGTGTCCATTTTGGGTCAATATCAGGTTTGGTATCCGATAGGATAGGGATTCTAGATATATCTTGTGAAATGACCTACCTTACGGCGGCATTTCACTCGTTAAGTCCAAGAATCCCAAAACGGCGGGTCACACTCACAACAGAATAATTAACTGTTAATGAAATTCCTTGATCAAATCAAACAGTAGTTGTTTACTATAGAAATAAGAGTTATTCCCGCATATATTAATCGACTGAGATTGTTTCGGTCTATCATGCAAGTACTTGACTTACCCTACGGCGGCACTTACTTGTGGGATGATAGATTTCTGTGGCATAGTAATTCTCTTAGGTTTCTAATTCTCTTAGGTTTCTAATTCTTTATTCATGGTTCATGCATCATGTTTAATTTTAAGCCAAAATTGTTTCATGATTTTAATATGCAATGAATGAATGTTAAATGCATGTTTATTTTATTTTCAGCTATGGTTTCTCCAATTATTTCCATACTCTAAAATGATAAATTAACGGGAGAAAATTCTGTTAAGTAGAAAAGTAACATGAACGTTATCCTCGTCTGTGAAGACCTAAAGTTTGTCCTGACAGAGGAGTGTCCTCCCGAGCCGGCCAGAAATGCTGGCCAAACTATGGGCGATACCTACCAGAAATGGGTGGCAGCTAATGAGAAAGCCTGTTGCACTTGCTAGTAAGGATGTTTGAGGTTCTTGCTGCAAAGCATGAACCTATGGCTTCAGCATCTCAGATGATGGAGTCATTGCAGGGCATGTTCGGGCAGCCTTCGGAGCGTCAACATCATCGTAGGCACTGCATTTTTGCATATAAGGCCCGATGATGAGTCTCGTATGGAGACACTACCTCTTTAGTTGCGGAAGCCGAGGGAAACGGACGTTGGAAGGGTAAAGTTGGAAATTAGCATTTTGTCAGATTTAACTCGCTTGTTTCGCTTCGGGTTCGCTTGTTGGACCTCTATTTTTAAACACACCAAACCCAATCCAAAATAATTAAAACATTTAAAACACATCTCACAAATTAAATAATTAAAACATTAAAATACATGTCACAAATTAAACTTAAATTAAATTAAAACACATGTCACAAATTAAAATTAAATTAAATTAAATTAAAATCAAATTAAAACCAATTAAAACCAATTAAATTAAAATTAAATTAAAATCTAAATAATTCTAATTCCAAAATTAAAGAGATTATTTCCAAGAAAATCCTAAACCTAGCTCACCACTATATAAAGAAACCCTAAAGCCTCTCTCCTCTCTGACCTCTCTCACTCGGCTTCACATATCAGAAACAAAAAAAAAAACCCTAAATGTATTCACGGCTCTCTCTCTCTCCCAACCCACTCGGCAGCCCCACCACAAACAGAACCCTCATTCAAACAGCAACCCAAGCCCCACCAAACGGACGGCAATAATACAAACAACAGCCTAAGAACTCTGATTCTTCTTCTCCTAGCCGACCAACAAGCAAAACAACCCCTGCTCCTTCACGTAATTTTCAAGCCTTCACACCAGCCATTCACGGACACCATCACGCCTCTGCCTTCACGCCACAAGACACGTTGAACCCACAAGCTTCACGTATCTGCTTATAAACCCTCAAAATCGTCACTATCTCCACGCCAACACAAAGCCAAAACCTCACTGCCACAAATTCACGTTAAAACCGTAGACCTGCACTCAGCCAATTCGCTTAACAGCCCTCACGTGAGAAACCTCAACCCAAGCACAATACTACTCCACGCCACCTGCCCTTCTACCCACAAGCCACCTTACACGACTTTACCCACTCAGCCAATACACGTTCTAAGCCCTTCACGCCTGGCCACCTAACCCTAAACATCCCTCCCTTACGAGCCACAAACTGAAGCAATAGCCACGCTTTATTTTCCTTTACGCGACACCTTTCAAATAGCCCACTACCCTTCAACAAATCCCCACGTGAGCAGCCCTCACTCTCTCACACAAAGGACACAGCCACACTCTACGCCTAGCCTGCCACCTAGCAACAACCCACAATGCCCCTCTCGCTCGCCACACAAAGGCCCAGCTCCACGTCCCACATCGGCTCCCATTCAACAAACACCACGAACCACAAATTAACCGAACACTCACACGCCCTTCAGCTCACGTCAAGAGATTAACCTACAGTTCACGGCACAGACCACCTTTCCACACGTCCACAGCCACCCTAGCCACCATAACCCTTCACTTAGGCTGCGCACCATAAGCCCTCCACTCACGCTAAGACCTCTCATTCAAATATCCCCACTCACGCCACTGTCCCCTACTCACGAGCCACCTTAAACCCACGCAAACACCCTCACTGCACTGCCCCTAAATCACACCCAAACAACCTTAAAACAGCCTCAAACACTGCCCCAAAGTGCCGCAAAATAGCCTCACACACAGCCCCTCAATTCACGCCCAAACCAAGCCTAAAACACTCACTGCACTGCACCAAACTGCCGTACATTACAGCCCCTGACCTGATCAGTTTTGCCACACCTTTAGCCCTCCAAACAGTCCAGAAAACACCTAAAAACTGCACCAAAAAACTGCACACAGTCTCCCCTAAAACCCCTTAAAACCGCAAGCCAATTCGCCTTCAAAATCACCCAAAATAATCCCCTAAATAACCAAAACAGTGCCTGAAAAACAGCAGCAAAACAGCAGCGAAATAGAGTAAAAACAGCAGCCCGAACAGCGAAAAAGCGAGGAAAGACGTTGAGTTGGTGAACCAAAAGAGTTACGGATCATTCACCCTTCCAACAGACGTGTAACGCCCTTTCTTGAGACGACAAAAGAGGTTAGACCTGAGGGCACCCTTTTATTTATTATCTTTCGTTTATTTTATTTATTTTAGAAATATTATCGCATGAGAGTCGTTTGAGGCATGATGTGATTGTTGGATGAGCGGAATATGTGTTCCCTTTTGTGGTATATAGGATGGAAACCCAGACGTAAATTCCGTAGCCGAATCCGAATGGACGGTAGTGCGATTTGCACTCGGGATACAACGCCACGTACAACTTAAGAGACACGTATTTCGTCTCCTCCAAACTTGTGTTTGAGCATGTTGTAGTTCGTAGGTTATTTATTGGTTATTAAAGCATGATTAGGTTGTTATCATGTTATTTATCTTAAGCATGATTTAGTCGATAGAAAGTTATTTCTTTATGCATGATTAGGTTGTTTTCACATTAGGGATTTAATTTATATTTATGCTTATATTCTTATTTATTTTCTGCATTAGATAATTGAGCATGCTTGTGTGATGATTGTATGTTATTGCGTGTTTGCCGCTATGGCAACTTACTTTGAATTATGCGAACTTAGATATAGGTTCTCATTGTTATTATTATGCATGCAGACTTAGGCATAGATTACCCTTGAGCATGAATGTTGAGTAGATTCGGTTAGTTTATTGCACAAATCATATCATCACAAGTGACATAAGTAAGGGACCATTCCGAACCCAACGGTTTGAGGTCTTCCCTTGCGAGGGGTGAGTGCGGCCTTAAATCTTTGTCCCAGTTCACACTGGGTGGTGACTCCATGTTATTTCTCTGGTTTAGTTCCTCCGCGGACTATTCCGTACTCCCAACTAGGCCGTGAGCCTAGAACAGCGTCGTCAAGTTCTGTGTCCCATAATCATGAGACCATGGTCTCAACGATGACTGATAGGATGAAGGAAGGCTATCAGTCCGAGAGCACGTCTTGACGATGATGACCTATCTCAATACTGCTGAAACCATGGAGCTCACATTGAAGAGCGTAGCCAGGTGAACATGATTATGGAAACTCTTCCGAAGAGTTTCCTGTAGTTTAAAAGCAACTATGTTATGAACAAGTTGACTTTTACTTTGACCCAGCTGCTTAATGAGCTCACCCACTACGAGTCCATGCTTGTGGATCCTCGTAAGTCCAATGTTGAGGCAAATGTTACCGAGTCTTCTAAATCTGCAAAGATGAAGAAGAATAGCACTGGAAAGGCTAAGGCTAAGCCCATGATAAAGAAGAAAAAGAAAGGCTCCAAGGATGCCAAGTCCAAGGAAAAGTGTTTCAACTGTAACAAGAACGGGCATTGGAAAAGGAATTGTCCTAAATACCTTGCTGAGCTGAAGGAGAAAAAGAATACAGGTAAGTATGATTTACTCGTTATTGAATCTCTATTAGTGGAGGATGATAAATACGCCTGGATGTTGATTCTGGATCCACTAACCATGTTTGTTCTTCTTTGCAGCTACTTGACTCATGGATGGACCTTGCTGAAGGTGACTGCACCTTGAGGGTCAGGACAAGGGATGTCGTTTCAGCAAGAGCAGTGGGATTTTCTAGTTTAAATTTTACAAATAATAGTTATTTAAATTTGAACAATGTGTTATTCATTCCTGGTTTTCGCAGGAATTTGATTTTTGTTTCTAAACTTTTGTATGATGGTTATTCAGTTTCTTTTAATAATAAAAATAGTTATTATTGGTAGAAATGGATTAACCATCTGCACAGGAAACTCAGAAAATAACTTGTATGTGTTAAGACCATTAACACATAGGTCACTGCTCAACGCTGAAATGTTTAAGGTTGAGAAACCTAAAACTAAACGGCAAAAGATTTCTCACGATGACACATATCTGTGGCATTTTAGACTTGGTCATATCAACCTTGACCGAATAGACAAATTGATAAAGAACAGATGCTTAAACCAGTTAAAGCTCGGAACTTTACAAATCTGCGAATCCTGTTTAGAAGGAAAAATGACCAAGAGACCTTTTACTGGAAAAGATATAAGAGTCAGTCAACCACTTGAGCTAATACATTCAAACATTTGGGACCGATGAATGTAAGAGCTTGAGATGGTTATGAATACTTCGTCATATTTATTGATGATTATTCCAGATATAGATATGTTTACCTAATGCAGCACAAGTCAGATACTTTTGAAAATTTCAAAGAGTATCGTGCTGAGGTTGAGAACCAGTTAGGTAAAACAATCAAAACCATATGATCAGATCATGGAGGAGAATACCTTGACAGAGATTTCGAGGAATTCTTAGTTGAGCATGGGATAATATCCCAGTTCACAGCACCTGGAACACCACAACAAAATAGTGTTGCAGATAGGAGAAATCAGACCCTACTTGACATGATGAGATCTATGCTTAGTTATAGCTCACTACCTAGTTCGTTCTGGGGATATGCAATGCAAACTGCAATGCATATCCTTAATGTAGTTCCATCTAAGTCTGTCCCTAAGACTCCCTTAGAGTTGTGGAATGGTCGTAAAACTAGTTTATGATATTTTCGCTTATGGGGGTGTCCAGCACATGTGCTGAAGAATAAGATACAAAGTTGGAGCCACGTTCTAAAATATGCCTATTTATAGGCTATCCTAAGGAGACTAGGGGCGGATTCTTCTATAGTCCTGATGATAACAAAGTGTTTGTATCGACAAATGCTACGTTTCTAGATGAGGACTCTATGAGGGAGTTCAAGCCTCGAACTAAAGTGCTACTCGAGGAGTTACTTGCTGGTTCGACCAGCACACCATCATCAATGACAGTGGAAAAATACATAGCACCTTCGACATCTGAGCGTCAGATGTAAGTTAGTCAAAATGATCTACCACCTAGATGTAGTGGGAGGGTTGTACGACAACCTGATCGCTAGCTTGCGGTTGGATAGGCACAAGTTGTCGCATCCAACGTTAGTATAGATGATCTTTTGACCTATCGTAGTGCAATGGATGATTCTGACAAAGAGGAATGGCTCAAAGCCATGAACCTAGAGATGGAGTCCATTTACTCCAACTCAGCCTGGGAACTTGTAGACCAACCTGATGGGGTGAAACCCATAGGTTGCAAGTGGATCTATAAGAAAAAGAGGGGAGCAGATGGAAAGGTACAGACCTTCAAGGCTAGGCTAGTGGCCAAGGGTTATACCCAGAAATAGAGAGTTGACTATGAGGAAACTTTCTCGCCAGTAGTCATGTTCAAATCTATCCATACTCTTCTATCCATTGCCGCATATTATGACTATGAAATTTGGCAAATGGACGTCAAGACGGCATTCTTGAATGGAAATCTTGATGAGAGTATCTATATGGTACAACCAGAGGGGTTTATAGCCCAAGGTCAAGAGCAAAAAGTTTGCATGCTGCAAAAGTCCATTTATGGACTTAAACAGGCATCTCGATCGTGGAATATAAGATTTGATACCACGATCAAGTCTTGTGATCTTGAGCAGAATGTTAGTGAGCCTTGTTTATACAAGCGCGTCATTGACGGGAATGTGGTTTTTCTTGTTTTATACGTCGATGATATTTTACTCATTGAGAATGATGTAAAGATATTATCGGACGTGAAAACCTGGCTAGCTAACCAATTCCAAATTAAAGATTTGGGAGATGCCAATTATGTTCTTGGGATTCAGATACTTCGGGATCGTAAGAAATGACTGTTAGTTATGTCTCAGATATCCTATATCGACAAAATCCTTGTGAGATTTGGGATGCAAAATTCCAAGAAAGGCAATCTACCTTATCGGCATGGAATTCATTTGTCAAAGGATCAGTCTCCTAAGACACCTCAAGATGTTGAGGAAATAAGACATATCATATATACCTCAGCAGTTGGTAGTCTCATGTATGTTATGTTATGCACGAGACCGGACATCTGTTATGTAGTGGGAGTAGTCAGTAGGTTTCAGTCGAACTCGGGATTGGATCACTAGGTGGCTGTGAAACACATTCTCAAGTATCTTAAGAGAATGAGAGATTATATGCTTGTATATTCCGGTGAGGATATAATCCTAAGGGGATATACGAACTCTGATTTTCAGACAGATGTCGAATCTAGGAAATCAACATTTGGATCAGTAGTTACCCTATGTGGTAGGGCTATAGTATGGCGGAGTATAAAGCAATCTTGCATTACTGACTCCACCAAGGAGGTCGAATATGTAGTAGCTTGTGAAGCAGCTAAGTAAGCAGTCTGGCTCCGTAAATTCTTGGGAGATCTGGAAGTTGTTCTAGATATGGATAGACCACTCACACTTTATTGCGATAATAGTGGTGCAGTGGCAAACTCCAAAGAACCAAGAAGCCACAAGAGGGGAAAGCATATAGAGAGGAAATATCATCTCATCAGGGAGATAATGCAGAGAGGAGATGTTACCGTCACAAAGATTGCATCCGTAGAGAACCTGGCTTATCCGTTTACAAAGACCTTGTCGGCTAAAGTGTTTTAAAGTCACCTAGATGGTCTAGGATTATGTGAGATGTCCCATTTGCTCTAGTGCAAGTGGGAGATTGTTGGGATGTAGGCCCTAGAGCTACATGTAATGTAAATAGTTTTATATGTTTTGAAATATAATGATGCATTATTCATTTATCAAAGTGTTTGTTTAATTTTAGCATATTATAAATTTTCTTGAATACCCTAGATTACTTATGTGCTTTCGGACTTAGTGTATGTGTGTCATACACAAGAGTATTTAAGTCTGAAGTTAGTAATCTTAAATAGTCCGTAGAGAGTAAACAAAATGGGTACTTTGTTTGTGGTTTATCTATAGCTACGATCCATTCTATATTTGTATGGCGACCTTGATCCGGGATTGTCCATGTATAGACATGAGAATGGAGGCACCTTGTATGATGTCATCATATGGGACATGACCCATATGGAAATGACATTCTTATAATATCCATTAAACAAAGAAAGTCATTTCGATCAACTAGATGGTCATATATGGATTGATCTTAATCCTGAGTGTACTACGAACTCTTGCATGGTAGGCTATGTCCTTTGATTTACAAAGGTGAGGTTGGTGCATCAGTCCCGATCAATGTCTATTGTGTAGCTGGGAACATTTTACATAGGTATGGAGTTCACTTCTTCTTGCGAGAAGTAGATGAGTATCTTTCTTAAGGGTTGATTCCGTACTTGAACTGTTAGAGTGCTAAAGTTTTTCTATTACAAATAGGAAGATTAAAATTCATAATCGTTATGAATAAATCGTTCATTAGAGAATCAATGGTACTTAAGGTAAAAATAATTAGAGGGGTATAACGAATATTATGACCCGACTCTAATTACGAGATACTCGTGAATGGTTAATCTTTATGTAGTGACTATATCGATGGACACCGACTTGGTTCGGCTTAATATATCATCTGCAGCAACGAGAGTGCAACTTCGGCTTTTTAGTGGAATAGTTCAGAGTTAATAATTCAGAATATTTAATTAAGAGCTTAATTAATATTTCGAGATTATTGGAGCTAGGAACCGTAGGTCCATTTGGTCCCCGTGCTAGCTCGACATACTATAGCGGATTTAGTATAATTGGATAGTCCAATTATACACTCACACATGTATAAATATTATTAATATGATTAATAATATTAATTGTCACACTTGAAAATTTATATTAAAATTTAATATATGGTTTTATTAAAATATATTATATTTAAACACATGTTATTTAATTATATTAGATATAATTAAATGAAAGATTAAGTTAGTAATTTCCAAATTTTGGGTTTTGGAAACCCTTGGATTTAATTTGGAAGTTACAAATTGTTAAATGACATTTAACCTTTTATTTTTGTAACATATCTTTTATTATGGTAATTAAATTTGTTGTTACAAAATTAATAAAAAAGACATGTGCATGG
The DNA here is from genome assembly GCA_019454045.1 of Zanthoxylum bungeanum. Lineage (NCBI taxonomy): Eukaryota > Viridiplantae > Streptophyta > Magnoliopsida > Sapindales > Rutaceae > Zanthoxylum > Zanthoxylum bungeanum. The sequence goes on along the minus strand of SKCR01033869.1, from coordinate 6,430 downwards.
CCGAATGTTTGAGGAAAGAAAAGGTAAGGGTTTTGTTTTATTTTGTAAAATTAAACCCTAAGTATCGAAAGGAAATTTTTTTTTCTTTTTGCTTAAGCCTTTCATTCTAACCCTAGCCTCCATCTTCTTCTTGTTCATTCTCTCCCAAAAATTGAGACAAACTAAAAGAAAGAAAAAGAAGAAATTAAAAACAAATATCAAGTGTGTTTAAATCTCTAGATCGTTTAGAGATTTTTTTGTGAGTCTTGCCCACACAAGTTTTCGTTGGTAATGAAATATATTTCAGAAGACTTTGTGGTGTCGAAAAAATCTTCATCTTCATCTCTTTCTTGTGGTTCACGGCAGTGAACATTATTTTTGCTCATTGCCGCCCCCTTACTTGGTGAAATGGAACTCGGTTTGGTTTCGTTTTAATCCAATTTTTATGGGGAAAATTTTGTGATGTGTTGAGGCTGTGTTGGGGCTGTTTTCAAGTGAAAAATCAGAACTAAAACAAATCCATAGTCCATGCATTTCAGGGGCTATTTCTACAGTGCGTTTGGGCGCGAATCGAGTCTAAAACAGTCCAGTTTTTGTTCGACTATTTGGGGACTGTTCCGTGGCTATTCGGGGCAGGAATTTTGTCTAAAACTGAAGAAAAATTTCAGTGGGCATGGCAGTAGCATTCGAAAATTAAAGGAGAATGGTAGAAAAAAATTTCAAGTCTGATCTGTGTGCCTCAACTATTTCCGCTGTGCATGGAAAGCGTTTCCTACACCATGACATTGTTGAGCTCGCAGCTCGTAGAGAGTATAATTAGCCCACGTGGGACTAATGTTGGGATATATGCCATAGAGCTTCATGTAATGTAAACAGAATTATATGTTATAAAATAATAAGATGCATTACTCATTTATCAAAGAGTTTGTTTTATATCGCATATTATAAATTGTCTTGTTTTCCCTTTATTAATCATGTGCCTTCAGACTTAGTGTATGAGTGTCATACATAAGATTATTTAAGTCTGAAATTAGTAATATCAAATAGTCCATAGAGAGCAAACAAAGTGGATTCTTTATTTGTGGTTTATCTATAGTTGCGATCTATTCTATAGCTGTATGGTGACCTTGATCCGGGATCGTCCATGTGATGACATGAGAATGAAGGCACCTTATATGAAGTGATCATATAGGACTGGACCTAGAAAGAAATGAGTTTCTTATAATATTCGTTAAATAAATAAAATCATTTCAATCTACTACATGGTCATATATGGATTGATCTGAATCGTGAGTGTATTATGAACCCTTGCATGGCAGGCTATGTCCTTTGATTTACAAAGGTGAGATTTGTGTAGAAATCCCGACCAATAGCTAAGTACTTTGGGGACATGGTTTGGTGTGTAGCTGAGGATGTTTTACATTGATATGAAGTTCACTCTTTCTTACAAGAAGTAAAAGAGTATCTTCCTTAAGGGTTGATTCGGTACTTGAATGATTAGAGTGCTCAAGTCTTTCTATTATGAATAGAAAGTTTATTATTCATAATGGTTATGAATAGATCTTTCTGTGGGACACAGGAACTGGATGACGCATGCTGTCCCGGGCTCGCGGCCCGGTCGAGAGTACGGAGTAGCCACGGGGGACTAAACCAGAGAATAATGGAGTCGCCACCCGGTGTGAACCGGGAAAATGAGATTTAAGGCTGCACTCACCCCTCGCAAGGGAAGACCTCAAACCGTTGGGTTTCGGAATGGTCCCTTACTCATGCCACTTGTAATGAAAGGATTTATGTAATAATTTAATCAAGCTTAAGTAGCACTTATTTCCAAGAGTATCATGCTTCTAAATTCACATGTACAAAATAAAACTTACACATATATTTCACATCTAAGATTGCATGCTTGGAAGTACATCAAAGGAGCGACAAACATACAACTTCATTGGCATATTATATTCAAGAAAACACAAGCACACATACTAACCACACAAGCATACATGTGAGCACCTCCTCAAGTGGTACGTGGAATTGTATCCCAAGTATAGACCGTACTACCGTCCATTCGGAATCTGCTACGAAATTTATGTCTGGGTTTCCATCCGATATACCACAAGAAATAATACTCAAATGTTATCATGACATAGGTATATGAATTGTAATACATTAAACACATTGTATTCATACATGTGGGGATAGCTACTAGGAAAACTATGTATGATATCTGATGAAAAGTACTCAGTTATGTGGGTGCGCGTTCGCGTAGCGTTTGAAAACACGTTTGAACGGTAAACAGAAGGTTCGCGTTCGTGTAGCGTTCGAGAACGTGTTCGAATGGAACCAGACCTGATGCATGATGAGACTAAGAAAGAGCGTGTGCATTCGTGTAGCGTTCGAGAACGCGTTCGAACGGTAAATAGAAGGTTCGCATTCGTATAGCGTTCGATAACGCGTTCGAATGGAACCAGACCTAATGCATGATGAGACTAAGAAAGTGCGTGTGCATTCGCATAGCGTTCGAGAATGCGTTCGAATGGTAAACAGAAGGTTCGCGTTCGTGTAGCGTTCGAGAATGCGTTTGAACGGAACCAGACCTGATGCATGCGACACAAAGAATAAAGAAAACAATGTCAAGCTTAGTATATCCGATTAAACGTATCTTGCATTCAACCGAACACACATCAACCGGCGTGGCAAAACATCGTGGTAAAGGGCTTGAACCCCTCCCCATATGGGATCTTTCATTGCACTTACTAAGCTCATGCGCTCGATTGAATCATGCATACAAAGAATTAAAAGCAATAATATCAAACTTAGTATGCCTGATTGAACGTATCTTGCATTTAACCGAACACACATCAACCGGCGCGGCAAAGCATCGTGGTAAAGGGCTTTAACCCCTCCCCATATGGGATCTTTCATTCCACTTACTAAGCCCATGCGCTCAATTGAATCATGCATACAAAGAATTAAAAGCAATAATATCAAACTTAGTATGCCCGATTGAACGTATCTTGCATTCAACCGAACACACATCAACCGGCGTGGCAAAGCATCGTGGTAAAGGGCTTTAACCCCTCCCCATAGGGGATCTTTCATTCCACTTACTAAGCCCGTGCGCTCGACTGAATCATGCATAAATAAGCAACATGCAGAATTCAAGTGACAAAAAAAATAAATAAACCAAAGCAACACAAAAAAAAAAGAGGGTGCCGTTTACTCAAGCGGTACGTGGAGTTATATCCCGAGTACAGATCATACTACCGTCCATTCGGAATTGGCTATCAAATTTATGTTCGGGTTTCCATCCGATATACCGCGAGAGTTGACACGTCTCTCAATTTATTCCAAAGCCACAACATACAACATCTCATAATTCATGCATATTTATCTACTCAAGGGCCACAACATGCATTTCAACATGACAACCATGCAAGCAATACTCAATAGATAATACAAATAAAAAAAAAACAAAAAAAACTAGTGTGAAAAATACCCTCAGGTCTAACCTTTTTGCCAACTTTCGGGCTTGCGTTTCACGGACGTCGGAAAGGGTACAGCTCCTCAACTTCTCTGGTTCACTGGTTTAGCGTCTTGGCTCACTGTTTTGCTGTTTTTCTTGTCGTTCAGTCTCCGTTCTGTTGCTGTTCGGTCTCTGCTTTGCTACTCACTGTTCAGGTCACCTGTTTTGACGTTTCAACGAACTGTTTCGAGTGTTTTTCGTGGTTTTTTAGTGTAGTTTTGTGTGATTATTTCAAGGATTATAAGTGCAGTTTATGTTACTGTTTTAAGGTATTTTAGGGACTGTTTTGGGATGTGTTTGGGCTGCTGTTTGGAGGTATATTTTCGGTGATGGAGGGCTGCTGTATGGGAGAGATTTTCGGTTATGGAGTGGAGGAGATGAGGGGAATGGTTTGTGTCCTTCTTGTTGCTATTGCCGTGAGTGGCTAAGGCTCTTTGTGTTGTGATTTTTGTGTGAGTTATCTGTATGAGCTAGAGGATCCATGTCTTGGTTAGGGGTTGTTTATATAGAGAATGGCTAGGGCTCTACCTTGTCTCACAAGGAAGGGATTTTGGCATTAAAGAGAGATATGATTTGGTGTTAGACAAGGAAAGCAAGGGATTTGATGGGGAAAAAAATTTGGCTAGAATAGGAAGTCAATATATTTAATTTGTTATGATTGATTTTAATTAGGCATGACATCTTTTTAATTTAGTATGTGATTTGTTTAGTTAGGAAGTTAATATATTTGATTTATCTTTATTATGTATGATTATATTTTATGTGTTTTATTTAATTGGTAAATGGTTTAAATATTTTATTTAATATTTAATGTTTAATTTAATTAAATTGGGATGTTTTTTATGGGCTTTGGGGGGCTAATTGGGCTGGGGTGCGAGGCTAGCAGCAAAACCAGAAATACCGACTCCGTTCGAACGCCCATTCGAACGCTACACGAACGTCCGCAATCTGCCTGACGTTCGAATGAAGTAACGAACGCAGCACTAACGAAGACAGTGAACTTGTGAAATGAACTTGATGACGTACTTATTCTGAATTTCCCCTTCCGACCTCCGTTTCCCGCAATATCCTTAGCTAAAAATGTAGTGCCTCCAACTGAGACTCATCATCGGGTTTCACATGTGAAAATGCAATGCCTACAGTCGCCCCCACTTTGATGGGACTTGTCCAGTGTGTGACTTTGAACAACCCTATCAAAGTTATGCAATGCATTTTTCACTTACCTGGCTCGGCTGCTGCCTCGAGCTGAGTTGGTGCTGCAGCGGACCTCGATCCTGGGACGCATCCCAATAACTGCATCCGACAACGGGGGCACCTCGACCCTGGGCACCTCGACCCTGGGCACCTCGACCCAATACCGCTGACAATAGGGACCTCACCCTCGAACTGATGATGTAGTGGGCACCTCGACCCGGAAAACAACTGACAACGGGGGCACCTCGAACCTGGGCACCTCGACCCAACACCGCTGACTATATGGACCTCGCCCTCGAACTGATGATGTAGTGGGCACCTCGACCTTGGGCACCTCGACCCGGAACTACAACTGACAACGGGGGCACCTCGACCCTGGGCACCTCGACCCAACACCGCTGACTATAGGGACCTCGTCCTCGAACTGATGATGTAGTGGGCACCTCGACCCGGAACTACAACTGACAACGGGGGCCTAGCCCTCAAGCTGATATGGGCCTCGCCCCTTGGGACTCATCCCAAAAACTAAAATTGCGCTGACGCTGCTTGGCGCATTTCTGCCGCTTTCTCCTTTCTTCGAACCTGCGAACACAAAACGAAAACAAACACGAAGAGAATGTAATGTTACGTGTATGCATGAATGATTTTCTTATTCCGTTGGGTTAGGTCTTCTGCTAATTCCCGTGGTGACTGCTCGGTCTTCTCTCCCTCAGGCAAAGTATTGCTTCAATCTGTCTACGTTGATCGTCTCGGTGAACTCATTCCCCTCCAAGTCTGATAGCTTCACTGCTCCATTTCCCATTACCTTCTGCACTATGTAAGGTCCTTCCCAGTTTGGTCTGAATTTTCCTCTCGGATCTTGTCGTCGACGGCCTTGATGCTTAAGTACCAAATCATATTTTCTGATCTTGGTGGGACGTACTTTCTGTGAATGCTCGTGCTAGTCTCTTTGATACAACTGCATTGATACAAAGACTTCGTTCTCTTCTCATCCAATAGTGCTAACTGATCAAACCTCTGTGCGGCCCAATCATGTTCCGGTAATTCTGCCTCTGTTAATACCCTCATAGACTGTATTTCCACTTCTATCGGCAACACTGCTTCCATTCCATAGACCAAAGAGTAAGGTGTGGCCCTTGTTGCTGTTCTTACTGATGTTTTGTACCCCCACAAAGCATACGGTAATTTCTCGGCCCAATCTCTGTAATTTTCTGTCATCTTGGCTAAAATTGTCTTTATAGTCTTGTTAGCTACCTCAACTGCCCCATTTGCCTGCGGCCTGTACAATGACGACTTGTGGTGGCCTATCCCATACCTCTGCAACATTGCCTTCGTCTCTCCTTGAAACTGAACTTCATTGTCTGTCACTACATGATGCACATTACCATACCAACAAATGAGGTTCCGAGCTATAAACCTTGCCATCTGTTTTGCTGTAACATTGCGGAATGATTCGGCTTCCACCCACTTCGAGAAGTAATCTACTGCCACTACTATGAAGTGATGCCCATTTGATGCATTCGGTCGAATTTCCCCAATCATATCAATCCCCATGTGAGAAAGGCCACAGCTCTGACAACCCGTGCAACTTGTGTGCGGTAAATGATTCAAATTACCGTGTGCTTGACAGTCATGACAGTGCTTTACCATTTTCGCGCATCTGTTCCATGGTTGACCAATAAAAACCTTGTCTCACTATCTTGCGGGACAAATTCACCCGTTCATGTGCGGGACACA
>SKCR01033868.1:0-42774 GCA_019454045.1 Zanthoxylum bungeanum | reverse complement strand
ACAATCTTCTAAGTCTAAAACTAAACCATTCGGCAAAACTAATGAATAAGTCCCCACGCACAATGCATACAGTTTTGCTCCATTACCCAAGCGTAAGTCAACCTCCCAATGACGGAGTCTCCTACTGTTTCTCAGGCCCTGCACATTGTTACACAAGTGAGTCCCCCAACCGGTATCAAGCACCCAAGTAGAAGGTTCAGAGTTTTGAGAATATAGTTCAATCATATACAACATACCTGAAGCATTGGGATTCTTGGCATCTTGGGCTTCCCTGGCTTTCAAGGATCTGCAGTCTTACTTCCAATGACCCTTCTTTCCACAAAAGAAACATTTCCCCTTTCCCTTTTTCTTCTCCACCTTACCATTGGGCTTTACTTGATCTGGAGCCTTGGCCTTGCCCTTATTTTTCTTTGGGCCTCGTGGCTTCAGGTCATACCCGTAAGCATGACAGAGGTTTTAAGCTCTGGTTTCAAGTCATTCTCTGCTTGCTTTATCAGATTGTGCAATTATGCTAAAGTAGCTTCTTTATCAGACAGATGAAACTGCATAATAAAGTTAGAGAATTCTTTTGGTAAAGACTGAAGAATTAGATCCTGACATATCTCATGATCCATGATGAACCCGAGGTTGGCCAATTTTTCAATGTGGCCAATCATCTTAAGCACATGTCAACTAACAGATCATTTCTTATACCTTGTTTGGAATAAGGCACATGACACTTGGAATCTCACGGTATGAACAAAGTTGCATACAACTCCTTCAAGTGAAAGATGATGGTTTGAGCATCCATATCTTTGTGAGCTTTCTGAAGTTCATCCGACATAGAGCCAAGCATTATGAAAATTGCTTGCTCATCATCATCGATGTGTTTCTTCCAAGTATCGAATATATTTTGGTCAGCATAATCTACGGGTTCAGGGGGAAACGATATTTTAAGAACATAGAAAATCTTTTCTTGTCGTAAGACAATTTTAAGATTTCTAAACCAGTCATTGTAGTTGTCCCCTTTGAGCTTATGCTCATCAAGGATGGAACGAAGTGATACTCTGTTTGCCATTTGAATGTTTGTGAAATATTTTAACCCACCTGTTAAGAGAGAATGTTAAAATTAGGCATATGTTTTTCATTAATGTTTCATAATAACATTGGCTTTTAATATTATGAATTTGCTCTCACTCAATTATTTTAAAATTTTAAACAAATCGCACCAACCCCAATATGATGGATTTCTTGTGGCAAGGATCCCATTATCATCATTTCATAACTCCGACTAGGGCCGGTCGTTATAAAATACGATAATTATGTAGGTTCCCAACCAATTTATGATATAAATCACAATTCCTTGATTATTGGGTTGGGCAATCAAACATGCCATAACTTATGCTAGTCCTCGTGGACACCCAATCTTTGTCACTAAGTTATAAGACCACGCCTAAGGGTCGTTGCGTCTTATGACTCAGAAAAGTCAAATCATTGTCAATAGTACAATTTATGGACAAATTGGTATTTGTCAGTCTTGTAAAGCCTAGTCCTGCCAATACGGTTTAAGCCCTTTGGGTCTATACTTTACAATGAGAGGCAAATTTTAGACTTAAATTATTATTGAGTATTTTAACAAGTTTAAGTGAATAACTGACAAATGGATTCCTCTATTGAAAATTCCCCAGATGGAGGGTGGAGCGAACTCTCTTAAATACCCTTACCTCTTAGGCTCTTATCGCCTTGGTGATAGGAATAAACAATAGATCCTCCAAATTAGTCCAACACTTTAAATATGCTTTAATGTAAGCTTTGAGTAAATGATTATCTAGATGTCTTCACAGCTTTTCCTTTTGGCTATAAAAAGGTAGTGAGTGAAGGAAGACACCAAATCATTATCTAACTCTAGTAATACCTTTGGTTAAATTAACTTTAATTTGGAAAGTGTTATTAACGTCTTGATCCCACCCCACTTGTATCTTTTATAATGTCTTTTATTATAAACAAGTGATTTATATTTATTAGCCTTAAATGTAATAACTCTCTAAGTTCATCACGGAAAAATTACTTAGCTAAGGGATAAGCAATACACTCTCTATTTCTTAGAAAGTCTCTAGATGCTTGCACCCTAAAATTATCATGCCAATTCTAATCATATATAGAATCATCAATCAGATTAGTTTTAATATGTTGGAATTATTTTAGGCATTAAATAACTTTGATTAATATTTAATTATGATATTGCATTTTATTTTATTCAAATAAATTTACTATTCACGTTTTTCTGCAGACGCGTGAACTTTAAATGCAATTCACAATTCACCTCTTAACCAAATCATGCAAAACTTGTGCCTAAAATTAAGTTCAGGGTGTTAGCTTTCCAACGAATTTTTAAACACCCAATGTCGAGTTCAAATGAGTGAGAACTAATCAAAACCAAAACAGCGCGCTGATACCACTGTTGGGAAGCGACCGCGATTGAGCAACAGAAAAATAAATAATTTAAATTATGATGCCGCTTTCCCTTTGCCCAAGACCCATTTGTTTTGATTATTCTACAAGCCTAGGCATGTTACTATATATTCTAAGCATAAAACTCATAAAACATGCAAAGAACATAAACCTAAACATGCTAACTATCATAAGAACTCTAATTAAAATAAAGAAAGAAAAAGACTTACTTGAACCGTAGACTCCTCCAGTCCTCCCTCCAATCTACAAGCTTTTCTCGAACTCAGCAAGCTCTTCCACGTTCCAAAGAGCCACCCAAGTGTGTGCCCTCCAAAGATGCACACACCAAAGCCAAAACTCAACGGTAAGACTACGCCTTGAGTTACACGGTATTTTGCCCTTGGTGCTAGCCTAGGACAAATACCTCAAAACTTTTAACTCGAGGTTCCTCTAGTCAATTAGACTTAAGGATCCTCAAAATCAGTGGCTTACTCTTAAAACTTTAGAGTTGCTCACTTATATAAACCCAATATTTGAAAGGTTGGGTGCAAAAATTTGTGAAGAATTCTTTGGGTTTATATAGTGCTCCAAAGACAACAAAATTAATTAAGAATCTGATGTGGGATAAAAGCCCATTTAATCTTAGCCATTGGATCTTAATTAGTGGTTTAATGAGATTATAAAACCCTAATAAGAGTTTGGGCCGAATTGGAATTCAAAACAAATAACAAAATTAAAAAATTTTATTTTACTATTAACGTAGTACTATTCACACGGTACTATTCACGCTTACTATTCACGTGAATAGTATTTTTTTATTTTTTTTAATCTATTTATTTCAATTCCCAAAGTGCCCCTATCGTCATTCACCAATCCCTAAGCCACTATGGAACCTCATAAATGATATGTTCAATAATTAAACACATTGAACCATTTATGAACAATTCCTACAGCAATCATATATGTTGTTAAATATGTAATGTGCACTGTTAACCACTGATTTCGACTTTGTTGTGTGTGACCTTTTGGGTTCCCCTCAAGTTGGACATGAAATGAATCGTGATAATTTAATCGAACATAAATAATCCTCCGATCAGATGGTCGTTCGATTTCAATGATCAAGGTTGACATCTAGCAACATGCCAAGCCCCCCAAATGAGAAGGAAAGATATATATACCCATTATGTATGCGATTTACATATGATACGGTCTCTCGCCTCATTGTATCCCCACCTATTGACCTAGGGTACAGAAATTGTCTACCCATATGGTCAAAGGTATGATGTTGATAGTATCATGAATCGTGCTAACCCAAGAATCTCACATGATTCTTCCGCTGTGGCCAAAGTCTTAAGCACTGATCACACATATCAACCCGCGAACTGGAATACTAACCTTATAAGAAAATATTATCCGAGAGAGTGGTGATTCTCTGTTGTATCTTTACAAACTTCATGTGTTTCAACAAATGACCCAATCATACCATTATGACCAGGATCTTTTGAACCGGGGAAGGAGAATGTCAAGTTTATTTGATCCACACATAAGATTGTAAAGACCTCAAGTCTAAAGACTAGTCATATAATCGATACATGAAAGTCTCACAAACACATGGGATAAACACTCCATATGAAAACTTTCGGCGGTCAATTCGATGGACACGAGCAACTCATGCATCCATGTGATACACCAAGCGGATGGATCTCCGCTAGTAGCCTATAAGATCGGCTACCCCACTTAAGGGCGGATCATATCATCATGCTAGTCTCTCCGCTTTGTGAACGCCCTGATTATTCACAAAACTATGACTAGGAATATTTAAGAGTAATGATTCTCATAAGGCGTGGAAGCCATCGTCTTATTACTCCAAGGGCTTTATTATAGTATTGATGATTCATATAAGTTATGTAAGACACGTATAATAAATATTGCCATTTTATTAATTAATGAAAATATACAAATACATGTATATATAGCCCATCCACAAGTTGGGTATAGGGCATATCCCTAACAAGTTAGAACTCATGTAGATCTAACTCTTCATCTATCAAAGAATACTGGCTCGAGCGTATCACAATTAGATTATTCAAGAATCATTGGAAGTTTGATGTACCTCACGAACTACACACGATCATATATCGTTCAAGTCATAAATAGACTTAGTAAATATACGAGTAATCCATGACATAACCACTGAAAGGCCATAATAAGAGTTTTGAGGTATCTAAGAGAAACTTCAAAATATGGTATGTATTATGCAAGATATCCTGCTATTCTAGAAGGATAAAACGATGCTAATTGTATATTAGATACAACGGATTCCAAGTCCACGAGTGAATTTATTTTCACGTTAATGGTGTGCAGTCGTATCGTGGAAATCCCTGAGACAAACTTGTATTTCTCGGTTTATTATGGAATTTTGTTCATAGCATTAGAAAAAGTTACAGAACAAGCGGAGAGTGGCTCTGAAATTTCTTAGAGGATATTCCAAACTGGTCAAAATGGGTGCCAACTATAAGCATATATTGTGATAGCTAATCAGCTATTGGGAGAGCCCAAAATATAATGTATAATGGTAAGTATCGACACATTCGTTTGAAGACACATTACCATAAGGAAACTACTCTCAAGTGGCATAATTTCAATAGATTATGTTGAATCGAAGGAAAACCTAACGGATCTATTAACTAAAGGCTTACCTCGATAGCAAGTTGAGAAGTCATTGAGGGGAATTGGCTTGAAGCCTGTGATTTAAGATTTATCATTGTGGAAACCCAACATAACTAATTGGAGATCCCAAGATCTAGGTTCAAAAGGGACAACCGAAAACTTTATGCAATTCAAACCAAGAACTGTAGAGTTTTATATTCTTTTCCATTCCTATAAATGATGCAGAGCGTTGTCTGTCAATGTTGGGATAAACTAAGGCTTTTAATGATCACTATATTAGGAGAATAGTCCTTATAAGAGTAATGACAAAATACCTTATATGGTAGATCACTTATTTAAAGTAAGAAGCGATGTTGTTTCCATGGAAATTTTTAAGGCTGGATTTCCTAAAGTACTTGATGAAATCAGGAACAATGTTCACGGTCGAATTGATCACATCTGTGTAGAATGAGAAATGGTCGAAGTGAAGCCGTGTGATGACCATTTTCTTAGTTCACACCAATGATAAACAGTTCAAGACTATGGTTGCCAAGTAAACCCGATAATCATTTACTATGAAAGGTTTAAGGCAAGAGCTACCTATTCCATATTAATATTTAGCGAATTATGGAGGATTGTAGGAAATTCTCTAAATACATGTATATTATAGAGTGTCTTACTATAAGACATGTCTCTTTATATGTGTCCTTTGAAAAAAGACATGAATTAGATAGATATATCCCTTACAGTAAAAGAATATAACCTTTAAGTTCAATTGGTATATTGGAGGGTTATAACCTTTAGAATGATTACATCCTTAAACTAAAATGTGCATTTCAAAGACAACTCTCCATGCCTATAAATTGACCCCATTGAGTTCATTTTTTTTCCAATTAATTCCATTCAAAGTTAGACATACTTAGAGAGTTTAAGTCTAGAGTTTGAAGAGAGTTTCCACCATTGTTCATAGTTCAAAGTTCTTGATCAAAAAAAGTATGCTTTAGTCAAGAAGTCACCAAGAATCCTGAGATAACATTAGCCAAATATCTGTAAGAATACTGAAGCGGGGCTAATAAGTTATCAATGATAAAGTAAAACTCGAGTTGGTGTAATCTACACATTCTACATAATTTTATAAGTTTTTCTAAGTCATTGGTTTATGTTTATTGATTATAATTTTACTTATGAATTATAAAAATAATTAACAACACATATCTGCCAACATATTTTTAATTCAAATTTCAATCAGTCCCTTTATGATTAATTTATGAGTCTGTTAGGAGTGGACATTTTCTAGTTCGGTTTCATTTCCAGATTTTTTAGAAAAAACAAAACTATTTGAACTGATCATAATATGCAATCCGAACTAAACTAAATGAGCCGACCGAATTGAAGTTAGACCGATTTAATTTAAGCCTTTGAAAAATTAAATCAAGTTTGTTTTTATTTGAAAATGATAAAACTATGAGGACATGTAATTTAATTATAAAAATATCAGGACATCTAATTTTAGTTATTACTTGATTAGACTAAAATTAGATGTCCTTATATAAAAAAAAATACATGCAAGGTAAAAGTATGAGGACATCTAATTTTAATCTAATCAAGTTTGTTTTATTTGAAAAAAAAAAATCAAAAAAGGTTGTGAAATTATTATATTAGGTCATTCCACTCGAGCGCCACTTAAAATTAGTGTCCACATGTAAATTTTCTCAGATTTCATATTTTTCTCGAAAAATAATTATTTTTTCATGAATTAACTTCAATTTATGGCTTTTTTCTATTATAATAAGCGTTTCCTAACTTAATAAATCAAACAAATCTATCTTATAAACAAAACTCAACTAATAAAACCGTCATATATTTTAAAAATCATATATGTCTTGGTTTGATCTTTCTCTTGGATAAATAAAAGAGGACATGTGTTGGTTGTGTACCTAAAGGTAATTTAAGAAAAAACTTATCATATTTGATACAATTTTTTTAATTTCTTAATTTTATTAAGACATTTGAAAACCAATTTAATTATGTTCTTTGGAACTAGAGTGTGGTGTTTGCAGTTTTATTATGAAACCTCATATTATTTGGATTTTGAATTTTGGATAACATTTATGACATCAATTTCTATTCTTTTCCAGATAATAATTTCAATGATGCAAATTTTATATATTTCCCCTGAGGTAATAACCTAATTACAAATAGATAGAATGTATTCATGTATAATCACTTATCTCTAATAATATTAGTAAATTGTTTCTTTGACCATTATTTGACTATCAAAATGACAAAAGCACCTAAAAAAAACTTGCATTGTATAATATTTTAAAAAAAAGTAAAAAAAAAAAATATTACTCTCCAATGACATAAAAATTGAAATCTCACATCCGCGTATTATATTCGACCCAATTACCATCTCTATTCACTGTACTTTCTTTAATCTTTTATAAATTTTCTCGAGAACAGACGACGTATTGAAGGAAAAAAACAAATACAAAAAAGAAACAAATCCGGAAAAATCACTACCGAGTGAACATAACAAAAGAGAATGAGCGTTTGATCAAATTAGTGTTGAAACCTAAAGTGATAATTTAATTTGTCCGAATTTTAGAAGATTTAAATGTTATTTTACCAATTTACCCTCATATAAGGGAGGTATGTGATTATATATATATATATATAAATTCTATCTGTTGACGGCTGGTTTTTGTTCGAAGGATAATTCGGAAAAATCATTTCTCGAACAAACCTCCCTCAAATAATGAATTTGTTTAGTTTGTTGGGATCTAAAGCAAATTTGACAAGAAAATAGTAAAACACACAGACAAAACAAATGATTTAACGTGGTTCTATGGAATGGATCCAACTTACGTCCATAGATGCAAGGGAACTAGAATTTTTTATTACCACCTCGGGTCAAACCGACCTCCTCTTCTCTCTCTAAAACATGACACTTTTTTTTAAGTTGTCAAAATGATAAAACTACTAGAAGAAATTAACTAACCCTTACAATGAGTCTTTAACTCATTTATATAGTACTTCTACATCTACTATTACACCAAGTCATGACGTCAACCCTTTATTGTTGCCTACATTCCTTTATCCCCACTACTCTACAAATAGTAGCTCTGGCCACTTGACATAACCACATTATGCCATATGAAAACCATTATTCCCACATTTTGCCTACTGTCACATGTTCAGTCCACATGTTAACCTGAAAACCAACCACTCTCACGCGGTTCCGTGCGTCAGTGGATAAACTTTTAATACCTTGATATGCTCCTATCGTATCAGCCTTTTAGAGGGTTCAAGTCCTCAAGTAAGGCTTACATCTTCCATTCATGAACATAGTGTTACAACCCCGACCTACGTCCTCGAGTTGGTGTACCGAAGTTAGTGGCGATGTTCCTTGTTGTAATGACCAGGTCAGGTCAGTATAGATGCCTTCACTTCCCTCACCTCCCATTTTCAATTCCCGAACATTCCTGATAACTATTTGAAAACTCATGAATCCAGTTATGGGCGTCTAGCTTGTATCTTCTAATGGTCTCTTCCCTATGCTCATTTGTTTCCTATAAAGCTTACTTTGGTGCATATGACTGTACTATAGTTGACCTACTTCAAATCTCATTCTCATTGCTGCAAGTACGAAAATAGAGACCCTAGTGTCCTCGCGTCGGTCTCAAAATGTAACCAAATCTGATCCTCTCATCGGGTCAATACCTTTGTGCCTTGGGCATGGGACCTCAATTGGGTAAGCGAAAACCCATTAATACCTTTTTCCTTATTCCAAATCTTCTCGGATCCGAAAATCACCATCAACATATATCCCTTAGTTCTCGGTATCAATGAATTGGTGAGATGATTCCGGGAACTACAATGGTGGTACGGATTATCCCCTAGTCATCGGGTCTCAATCTTGCTACCATTCAAATTGCATCACCCTCGAGTCAAGAAAACATTCATATTGTCAATAGATTCTGTTTTCGTGATGATTTCTTCATTAAATGCCTCTATAGGGCTTTTAAATCGCCTTTTGGGAGTAGTATAACCATCATGATCCCCCTCAAAAGCCCGTCACATCATTCTAGGGCTTCAATTGCTCTGTCTCCTCGAGATGCCATGTGTCATACATCCATGGTCTGCGCGCCAAAACCAAAGGCGGTTGGATCCCAACCGAACTGTCACCCCAATCTCGTCCCTCCATTTGGATTTCAACGGATGAGATCCTCTCAACGTCCATTTACCCCAATCGAACAATCAAAATCCACTCGAGCTGCCTATCTAAAGGAAAATTGCACGCCAATTTCCTCTTTTAACACTTCATCTTCTTCAAAGAAAATCAACAAGCTTCTCTGCCTTCTATGATCTTCCCAACCGTCAACCTCTCCACAAGTTCTTCAACACTTTCTTCAATCTTCCCAGTCAGTTCTTCTCTAACATCTCTCTCTTTGCTCATGTTTCTATTTTAATAATGTGATGGATGTTGAATGCTTGTATTCGTGCTCGTTTTATAATAATGGTGATATGAATGGTGGTTTTCCTCATGCGGGTGTGTTTGTGCTATTTTATTGGTATGTATGGGTATGCTTTTTGGGTTTTTGGGGTGTGTTTGCTTCAGTTGTGCTTTGAAGATTTACTGTTTTGCCAGTGGGTAGGGCGTTTAGAGCCTTTTAGGATTAGTCATTTGGTAGGGATGAAGACATTAAACCTAGTTTTAATGTACTTTACTAATAGATTGAGAAACTAACCTTCATCATCGCGTCATACCTTGACAGGTATGTCAGACTCCACGTATTCCTCTCCTATTCCACTCAACACCTTACTCTCCACTGTGCCGCCAGGCATGAGGTCGTACACAGCTCTGGATCAGAAAGTCCCGATGATTATGACACCACACCGACCACATCCGAAGAGGAGACACAAACTACACCGAAGGGAGCCAAACCACCCCGAGCTCGACTTCGTAAACCTTGACATGGATCAGGCCTCATCGATAACTGAAATTGATTTGCAGCAATTGAGGGAAATATTTGGTATCCCCGAGGCCATTAGACTTCAAGTTCCTGATGAAGATGATCTAGCGAGCCACCCCAATGATGGTCGGGTGGCGTTATGCATAACCTTTTTTGACATGGGACTACGTTTGCCCATGTAAAAATATTTTGTGAAGATTCTGACTACCATGAACCTGGACCCATGCTAGCTAAACTTGAATGGATGAATGGTGCTGGCCGGTCGCTACGTGGACTAGAGTCGAGCCGGACTAGGAGAACCGACCTTCTCCGAACTGCAGAGGCTGTATGTATCGAATGAATGCTAACCCAAAAGAGTATAAAATGAAAGGGTTTTATGGCGGAAATCCGGTAACGGAGCGGAATAGTGGAAAATCAAAATTTTCCGATTTCAAAATTTTTCTCGGATCAATTAAATAACTTTATTTATTTAATTATCCAATTATCAAATTTTGAAAAAAATACACAAGAGATCAAATTTCTTAGTAATTACCGAATTGCCCCAAAACTTTGTAAATTGATCATTTTAGTCCAAAAATTGTCAAATACTATTTTGGATGATTCTAAATCATTTCTAAAATATTTTTCAACACATCTAATGCATCAACATCAGATTTCACACAAATCCCCAATTTTCGAGCTAATTACCGTGACTACCCAAAATTTTCAATTAATTGTAATTTGGTCCATTTTGTTCAAAACATGCCAAGATCAAATCCAATCAACCTAAAATTT
Organism: Zanthoxylum bungeanum; assembly: GCA_019454045.1. NCBI lineage: Eukaryota > Viridiplantae > Streptophyta > Magnoliopsida > Sapindales > Rutaceae > Zanthoxylum > Zanthoxylum bungeanum. Next base: position 31,945 of record SKCR01033868.1, on the reverse strand, counting down.
TACATGCATCATATTCATACCATAATACATCACATATGACAAGAAAATTTCAGGGTAGTAAATATTCTCTAGAATTTCTCGTTCTCTTGTTCGTGAATCGAGTGGAATGGAATAAGAAATCGATTTCTTTTATGAAAAGCCCCAAATTTGGAGTGGGTTATGAACCCTAATTTATCAATTTCATCAAATTGTCCAATTTAACCAAATCTTCAAAATCAACACTTTAATCTATTCAATACGTCACCTAACAAGCCTCACCACTTTGAAATAACTCTAGAATAATTCTAGGTCACCAAGGAGTGGCTTACTAACTATAGAATGACAACTTTGATTTTTAAAGAATCAAAATTAAGCTTTTAAAACAAATAAACACAAACCATAAGAGAAGAGAGAGAGAACATCCAAGCAACACAAAATGATGCCAAGCATGTTAGAAACTAATTTCATGTTGAAAGCATTAAAGAAAGACTTACAAAATTCAAGATTTTCAAGCTTTCTCCCTTTTTACCTTCAAGTTTTTTCTCTCAACTCTTTTATGTTTATTTTTGTGTATTTGAAACTTGTGAAACCCTAAAATGAAACAAAACAACTTATACCTCTCACAATTGGCCTTAGCTGAATTTTGTATAAGAAAAAATATCTAGATATTATTTTTGTTTCATTTAATTTACAACTTGTTAACTTGCATTTGTAATCATCAACAATTTAATGAAATAAAACAAGTCAACAATTGCAGCTAAGTCATTAAAAATAATATCACAACTTAAGATATTTATATTTTTAATTAATTTAATTATTTAACAATTAAATAATAAAACAATTATGTAAATATAAATATATTAAAATATATATATTGTTGGGTTCTCTAAGAACAAGTCCAAGATCATTTAAGAATAAAATCATGTGAATACTCAACGAAATTTCAGAATAACTTACATTATCGGCTAGGTAGGATGTGTAGACAACAAAATTTGCCTACTTTGAAGTTGCTCCAAGCTCTCCTTTGTATGAATTGTTTAGCTCCAAGCTTGAACTTAGAATTCCAAATCTTGGATAGGTTTCCCTAACACCTTTGAATGACCCCTTTTGTGTGCTAGCACTTAAGATTGTTGAAGCAAAAATCAAGTAACAAGAACCCTAGGTTCACACCCAAGATGAGAGAAAAATGGGAGGAGGTTCACGCCAAGTTGATGAAAGAGAGAGTGTAGAGTAGTATTTGATTTTTCAAAATCATATTACCAAATACCAAAAGTTGGTATTAATCTTTCACACATCAAATAAAATAATAGAAGTGTGTGTTTTACAAGTTAACAACTACTAACAACTTCCATCAAACTAAAGTGACAAAGTTGACTAGTGATGTGACTTGTGTGTGGGCCCCACTTTAATTCAAAATCCGAGTGGGCCTGCAAACACGTTCCAGGCTCGAGTTCGTTAATTTCGAATTAATGAATTTTTCGTTGCGACTTAATTAAATCAAATTTAATTAAATAATCATGCCTAGCAAAATTACTATTAAAGTCGCTTGAGAATTAATTCTAAATTAATTCGATCGCCCGAATTAAAATCCAATTTTAATTTCCGTTATGAAATATAATTTCATTTAATATATCAAATATATTATTTTATCGATTAATTCCAAATTAATCGTTCTCTCTCTTCCATTTGAATTTTATCCCAGATAAATTCTTTACGCAATTAATCCTAGATTAATTTACTCTCTCATAATTAATCCCAGATTAATTCTGTTCGAGTCATACGTCATTGGTGCATCTTCGGGAAGCGACCCATGAGATCTCTGGATATGTTGACAGTAAATCCGGTTATCGGACTATCCGAATACGTGCGTACCCCGTACCACATTTTTACCGATTTACAAGACATGGTTGGCTTCTAGCAAAGCACCGTGCCTACCCAATTCTCCATAAATATTCTTTAAAGGAATATGTAATCTTCGTCAGGCGTAGTATACGTAATATTGTGTATTACAATCCAGTATCGGATGTCACATGCTAGATATGGGGCTGTAATTGTGTCTCCCCCGTACAAAGTACATATCGGATCTCTGGTAACTAGTCTTTATAATCGGATAATCATGACCTAGTCATATTATCCTGATGACTGCAGTACTTAAGAGTACTAGTTCCGTATCCTACGTGATCATCATCTCCATATGACTGAAGTGATACTTCCATCTTGACATCACACCCAATACACTACGATTCTCAATATACCCAGAAGAGGCATACACAGAACCTGTTAAAGCCCCAGACGACCAAAACCAAAGTATACTGATTGTCGCAAGTAGTAGCGATGTAAGTCTCAGGTTAAGACCAAATACACCTACCCTGATTTGGATTCCCATAGACACATAGTTCTTCTACCAATGGGATTCCGAGGTTTCTATCCAAAGCGAAGCTGTTTCCATACCATCGGTAAACAAAACCTCCTATTACACTTGCATGAGTATCCAATACCCAAATATATGAGAACTATGTCGTTACGCTTCCATAACACGCACAAATGTAATACTAGTCTATTCCGCATTATCGATGTCCAGTCTCAATAATACTATGACTAGGGATATTTAATGATTAAACCTTACGTGGATTAATACTGTCTCATATCTTATTAATCCGATATTAATCATATAGACTTTTATCATTTATATATTCCGGTAATCCAATTACAAATGATAAAAGAACAATTTCCTTTGTCACATAGTTAATTTGTACAACAACACCATGTTCTGTACAAACAGTGATGCTATGTGTCATAATTGTCCAACAATCTCCCATTGGCCTATAGCCAATCACTCAAGTGTCCTACACCTGAACTATATACGGTCGCTCAAACTTCTACTGAGAAACAACTTTCGTCAGCGGATATGCAAAGTTATCATCTGATGCGATTTATTCGATCATCACATCGACACGATGTATGATCTTACGAATCAGATAAAATGGTTGAAGTACATACTTGGATCGTTGATGGACCGTGGTTCCTCAGCCTGTGCTGTAGCCTAGCTCAGCTGCTAACGGAACTACTCCTAATCTAATTAGGAATTTCATAGGTCCAAAATGCTTCTTTTACTACCTCAGCTGCAATAATATTCCACTTTTGTTGTTTATTCGGCAACAATATCTTGCTTGGAAGATTTCCAGCTCACTGTTCCGTTATTCAAACTATATAGTACCCTTATTGCGACTTACAGTCGTTTTTATCAGTTTGGAAACTTACAGTGGTGAACCTAGTCACTTCAAGTTCTCATTCTCCATAACTTAAGAAAGCATCCTTAGTTCGTCTAAGATACTTAAAGATGTTCTTAATATCAATCCAGTGACCATCATCTGGATTGGCCTGATTGTGACTCCATATGCTCAAAGCATATGAGACACCAGGTCACGTACATATATTTCAATGTACGAGTTCTCGGAGAGTGTCAACAACTTTTAGATCTATCCCAGTAGATCCTTATTCCTAGAATAAATGTTGCATCTCCCAAGTATTCCATGGAGAATTTTAATGAAAGCCAAGCTTTCACCGATTGTATTATGGGAATGTCATTTCCAAGAAATGATATGTCATCATTATATAGGACAATCATTGTCAGTGCACTCCCACTAACCTTCTTATATACAAAAGAATCATTTTCGTTTTGAATTAAATCATATACCATTATGATTACATCAAAACGATGGTTCCAAGAATTCAATGCTTGCTTCAATCCATAAATGGATCGATTTAACTTACAAACCTTGTTTGCTTGTTTTGGTATAACAAAACCGTCAGGTTGTTTTATATAAACATCCTCCAAAAGGTTTCCGTTTAAGGAAAGCAGTTTTGATGTTCAACTGCCATATTTCATAAATGAAACATGCAGCTTTGGCAACGGGTAAAAAGGTTTTGTTGTAATCGACACCATGTTGATGACGATACATGTTCGCTATAAGCCTAGCTTTGTACGTTTGTATGTTGCCATCCATGTTTGTCTTCCTTGAAGACTCATTAGTACTAATAGGCACAATTTCTTCCGGTACATCAACCAGTGTCCAAACTTGGTTGGTATACATGGAATCCATTTTGGATTTCATGGCACTTTGCCATAAAAGGGAGTGATACCTTGTATCACTTCCTCATACGTAGTCGGTTCATCTTTCTCAATAAGATTGACATCTTTATGAGGTTATATAAAGAAACCCATACCTCCCAGGTTATTTTCTGACTCTTTCCGACTTACGCGGTTCTTTATGTATTTGAAGATTGTGGTACAGTTTCATCCCTGATGAACTGTTTGTGTTCGGTTAAGGAATCGGTGCCTGGAACAGTATTACTCTGATTTTCATCGAGTTTTACTTTCCTCCCACTTACCACTGCATATAGGTATTCCTCTTAGGAAAACCGCATGGAGAACAACAATTACATTGTTCTCTTGTGAGTTGTATAAGTATTTTACTTTGGTTTCCCTAGGATAACCCATAAATTAGGCACTTATCCGATTTGGGTTCTAGTTTGGGATCATCCAAACATATGCCCAACATTCACAAATCTTCAGGAATGAGAAAACCCGGTTTCTTTCCTGTTCATAGCTAATATGAAGTCTGTCTAACAGATTTTCATGGAACCTTATTCAAAATAAGTATTGCATGTTTAATGTGTATCCTCCAAAAGAAATTGATAGCTCAGAGCGACTAATCATAACCTTACTATATCCAACAAAGTTTGGTTTCTCTGTTTTGACACACCGTCAAATTGAGGTGTTCTAGGAGAAGTCCACTATGAAAGAATACCATACTCTTTCAAGTAATCGAGAAACTCATTCCTTAAGTATTCTCTACCACGGTCCGACCGTAATGTTTTAATACTTTTGCCGGTCTGTTTTTCTAATTCGAGTCGAAACTCTTTGAATTTTTCAAAGGTTTCAGATTTGTGTTTCATGAGATACACATAACCGTAACGCGATGCCACATCCGTAAAGATTACGAAGTAATTATAACCACCTCTAGCCTAGCTATACATGGGCCCACTTACGTCACTATGAACGAAGGCTAACAGATTGGTGACACTTGCACTCTTACCAAGTAAAAGGTGTTTTAGGCACTTTGCTTAATAAACTAGATTCGTAGATATTATTTGAATTAGAATCAAATCCGTCCTAGTACTCACTCTTCGAAAGTGTGGATATATGTGTCTTGTTAATGTGTCCCAGATAACAATGCCACAAATAAGTCTCTTCTAATTAATTCAGTTTGAGCTATTCGTTTGTCATGTTATATGTTGAGATTCATTTATATTCTAAATATAAATACTATTATTCACATCTAATGTGTTTATCTCAATATCTTCTTTATAAACAAACACTTAGTGTTCTAGAATATAAAGGTATACCCGCAACGGGTTATACTTGATATAGAGATAATGTTTCTAGTCAAACTAGGTACATTATAACAGTTTCCTAATTCAAGTACATGCCCCAAGTGCAGTTCCAAAACTTAGGTTTCTACAGTTAAAACAACGACTCTCATCCCGTTTCCGACTCACAGGTAGATCTCAACTGAAGTCAGTCTCCTGCTAATCAGCAGATTCTGCACATCAGTACATATTTATATACCACATCTAGTATCAAAAATCCAATTTTGAAACCTGTAGTGAACATGTTTATGACAAACATACTTGAATCCGGAGCCTTACCCCGCCTTCACTTCCTTCATGTCTGCCTTGTCCATACGGCAGTGACGCTTCCAGTGACCCCATTTGCCACAGTTTAGGCAGACATATTGGGATATGTCCTTTGTCTTCCCAGAAGACTGTGATGATTTTTCCTTTGCCCGTTTTAGAAGCTCTGACTCTGCCTCCTTGAGCATAGCCATAAACTCTCCAAGAGTTTTCTTTTGGTTCATAATGAACCTGCACCAGCTTTCAGGCAGAAACTGTAAGATCAAATCTTTGGAAGTCTCGGCCACGTAGGTAATCCCCAACTAACCTTGCTGTTCGATGTCAGCAATCATCTGCGACACCTAGTGCTCGACAGATGTACCCTCTGACATACACAAGTGAAAGAGCTTCTTTTACAATTCGTACTTCTAAGATCTAAGGTTAGATCTATGAAGATCCTTTAATTTCAACATCATGGTATAATGATCTAATCCTTAGTTCTGACGACGGAATTAAAGAGTCATTGCAGAAAACATAATGGATTGAGCACTAAATTTATCATCACCATGAGTCTTCCAAAGCTCATGCTCTACTATTTGCTCTACTCCGGGCTCAGGCCCGAGAGGTTTCTCTATAAAATAGAATAACTTCTTAGTTCCCAGGACTATCCTGAGGTTCTATTCCCAATCTGAAAATTGGAGCTGTTTAAAGACATTTTCACCTAGGATTATGTTTTAAAGGCTAATCTTTCAGTTATCTTGATTCTAATAGTCCAACTATCCAATCAACGATTTTTGGGTACAATATAATGATTACTATAGTCTAACTATATAATCAACTACAATTGATTAGTTACATTCAAATGTATTGATTACTATAATCCAATTATATAACCAACTACAAATAAAGTAGTTTGAATACAGTCCAACTGTTAAATTAAAACAAAAATTGAATATTAGTCCAACTAATATATTTATAAATAATTAATGACGAAAAATGAAATGAACGCGTATTGGCAAGTATCTAAACAAAATTGCAAATTTAATACTTGCCTCCCACTATTTTTCGGCGAGCCTCTAAAACTCTGTGGAGTACTCGGGAAACCTAGTTTCCTAGTGGGCTAGGATCCCGTTAAATAACACACAACCTTGACTTTGGCCAACAAGTTGTATGAAACTTAACTAGGTAGATCTCTAAGATCAATTAGATCCCATCCAATTCCTAGATCTAGTAGGTGGACCTCCAAGTCTGAAACATATATCCAATATATGCCAATATGTCCGAAACAAAGGTCTTGACTTTGGCCAACAAACCAATGCCAATCTTGGATCTTGAGAGAGAACCACTCAATGGAAGGAAAAACGCTTAATATTGAATGAGGGTTTTTCGCGTAAATTGGCAACCAATTTATTATCTTTGATTAGGTCTCATCATACACCCTTAAGCATGCATTCTAAAAGCATAATAAGGCGCGAAATAAATTAATAATGATATGCGGATGGATATATAAAATAATTTGTTCCTAGAACAAATCTCTCCATTTCTTTTCTCCCACTAGCACTATTCATATTTATACCTAATTACATAATACTTCTAAACCTCATTTACATTAAGGGAATTGGTGAGAAGAGAAATACAAAGAGAATAAAGATGATAGGCTGGACACGCAGGTCCAATTTAATAAATAAGTACCATACTTACAATAATTTCCAAAATTGCCTTCACCATTCTAATATCCATCTGATATACATTATTCATACAATACATCCATGTATTCACACAAAGCATGTTATTCAATCAATCGAATCCAATTAATTAATCTTTGAATTAAGTGATCATCCAATGTTCAAACAACGATTTGATTTGTGCGAGTCCAACTCGTTTTAGAATAAGTACTCAAAGTGCGTATTCTTGAATTATATCGAACTATAATTTTAAATCCAATTTAATTTGTATTCAATACTAATTCTTATTTAATTCTAAATTAAATAATTACACTTATTAATGTGCCTTTTAGACGTAGATTCTAAATCAAATCTTAATGGGTCTCAAAGCCTAATTAACATCCAATGTCAATTTAATTAAAGTCCAATGGGCTTTCAATTAATTTCTTAAGGCATGGGCTTTGGCCAATATGGGTCAAACCCAAATGCCAAGGCCCAAAAAATTTAAAAGGCCCATTAATTATATTTGAACTTTATGGAATGATTTTAGGCCTAATTTGGATCCAATCCAATTGTCCTAAACCAACTTGGCCCACCAAGCCCATAAGGTCCAAATATAACATCAATAGCCCAATTCAAAATTAAAGACTAATTTATTAAATTACAATATTCCAAATTTCATACTTTTTATTAAGTGTATAGCCATAATTAATTAGTTAAATTAACATTTCCAAAACACCAATTTAATTAATTAATCATGCTTAATCACTTTCAATACAAGTCCAACATTATTGAAGCAAAATCAATCCCAACATGCTTCCAATAGCTCACGGAAATATTGATTTTTTCACTAATTTTAATTTCAATCCAATTAAATCACAAATCAATATATCCATGTATTTTAAACACATTCAATGGTCTAAAAATAAAAATCACCAAGAGCTACAAGGTCCCATAGATTCGGCCAAGCCAAACATTTGGGGAAAATTAATCCAATCAATTTTTCTTAAAATTAATCATGCATAACTCTAAGTTATCATAATCTAAGCATACTCAAAAAATCAATTTGATAAAATCATGCTCCAAGCAAAAATACCCAAATTCAAGATTATGAACCCTAATCCATTTCATGCTTAAATAGGCTCTGATACCAATATTGGGTTCTCTAAGAACAAGTCCAAGATCATTTAAGCATAAAATCATATGAATACTCAACGAAGTTTGCAGAATAACTTACATTGATCGGCTAGGTAGGATGTGTAGACAACAAAATTTGCCTCCTTTGAAGTTGCTCCAAGCTCTCCTTTGTATGAATTGTTTAGCTCCAAGCTTGAACTTAGAATTCCAAACTCTTGGATAGGTTTCCCTAACACCTTTGAATGACCCCTTTTATGTGTTAGCACTGAAGATTGTTGAAGCAAAAATCAAGTAACAAGAACCCTAGGTTCACACCCAAGATGAGAGAAATGGGAGGAGGTTCACGCCCAAGTTGATGAAAGAGAGAGTGTAGAGTATTTGATTTTTCAAAATCATATTACCAAATACCAAAAGTTGGTATTAGTCTTTCACACATCAAATAAAATAATAGAAGTGGTTTTACAAGTTAACAACTACTAACAACTTCCATCAAGCTAAAGTGACAAAGTTGACTAGTGATGTGACTTGTGTGTGGGCCCCACTTTAATTCAAAATCCGAGTGGGCTCGAAAACACGTTCCGGGCTCGGGTTCGTTAATTCTGAATTAACGAATTTTTCGTTGCGACTTAATTAAATCAAATTTAATTAAATAATCATGCCTAGAAAAATTACTATTAAAGTCGCTTGCGAATTAATTCTAAATTAATTCATTCGCCCGAATTAAAATCCCATTTTAATTCCGTTATGAAATATAATTTCATTTATATATCAAAGATATTATTTTATCGATTAATTCCAAATTAATCATTCTCTCTCTTCCATTTGAATTTTATCTCAGATAAATTCTTTCCGCAATTAATCCTAGATTAATTTTCTCTCTCATAATTAATCCCAAATTAATTCTGTTCGAGTCATACGTCATTGGTGCATCTTCGGGAAGCGACCCATGAGATCTCTGGATATGTTGCAGTAAATCCGGTTATCAGACTATCCGAATACGTGCGTACACTGTACCATGTTTTTTACCGATTTACAAGACATGGTTGGCTTCTAGCAAAGCACCGTGCCTACGAAATTCTCCAGAAATATTCTTTAAAGGAATATGTAATCTTCGTCAGGCGTAGTATACGTAGTATTGCGTATTACGATCCAGTATCGGATGTCACATGCTAGGCCTGGGGCTGGAATTGTGTCTGCCCCGTACGAAGCACATATCAGATCTCTGGTAAATAGTCTCTATAATCGGATAATCATGACCTAGTCATATTATCCCGATGACTGCAGTACTTAAGAGTACTAGTTCCGTATCGTACGCAATCATCATCTCCATATGACTGAAGTGATACTTCCATCTTGACATCACACCCAATACACTACGATTCTCAGTATACCCAGAAGAGGCGTACACAGAACCTGTTAAAGCCCCGGACGACCAAAACCAAAGTATACTGATTGTCGCAAGTAGTAGCGATGTAAGTCTCAGGTTAAGACTAAATACACCTACCCAGATTCGGATTCCCATAGACACATAGTCATACTACCAATGTGATTCCGAGGTTTCTATCCAGAGCGAAGCTGTTTCCGTACCATCGGTAAACAGAACCTCATATTACACTTGCATGAGTATCCAATACCCAAATATATGAGAACTATGCTGTTACGCTTCCATAACACGAACAAGTGTAATACTAGTCTATTCCGCATTATCGATGTCCAGTCTCGATAATACTATGACTAGAGATATTTAATGATTAAACCTTACGTGATTTAATATTGTCTCATATCTTATTAATCTGATATTAGTCATATGGACTTTTATCATTTATATATTCCGGTAATCCAATTACAAATGATAAAAGAGTAATTTCCTTTGTCACATAGTTATTTGTACAACAACACCATGTTCTGTACAAACAGTGATGTTATGGGTCATAATTGTCCAACATGTATTATATTTACATTAAATATCAAATACATATATATTTATGATATTAGTCAAATATCTCAATTTGATAATTAATTAATGTGTATTTGATCAAATCTAACATTAAATGCAAATACACAAAAATTAGGAAATGATTATTGGGTCCCTTCACATGTATTTTACGTTTAACCTTTAAACGACTTATAAATAACTAGTATTATTTATAAATGTTGCCCTAGTGCTCTACAAGTATATTTCATTAGTGAGACTCTATAGATTTAGGCATATCCGTCACGAAATCCAATTTCGTGTCAATAATTTACCCACCCGTAAATTATGACGACCACGGATAATCTCGCTAAATCATACAGGTTGAGGTCATGACATATGTATAATTCCTCCATCACAGGTATCCGGATATATCCCAGAGATATAGATGTAAACGTCAAATCTCTATAGGGACTATCCCATCGACGTCTCTTTAGCAATCTTAAAAAGAACATTTAGAACTGACTTCTAAAATGTACCACGGGCCCATGGTTTTTATCTGATTGTTAATCATATATGGACTACCTATGCTTTGTACACAGAACTGACGGATCCTATCTCGATACACACAGGACACCCTGAGGATCTATCTACACCCAACAAACAGACGGAGGTCTGATCTTAATAGATCGGTGACATGACTGCCATCTAAGTGTAGATGATGTCTCATGTGCCCACAGTGGCATCTCAAGTCGAAGAATCACAAATTCTACTCAACCCCGTGAAGATTCTTATTGACGTTGGTGTACCATCCATTAAGAATCTTCGGTGAGTCGTTCAGTGTTTATCCGCAATAAACACCTACACGTATATATTAGTCTCCAAGACTTATGGTTCATTGAGAAACCATTGGAATTATATATTCCAGTATACGACATGTACCGGTCTCAACGGGTTTACTTTACTGACCAAGTAGTGTAAACCTTGACCAGGAACTGTCTGAGAATGACAACGTCATGATACAACTCAATGTCACTTGTGACACTTTTGCAACAGTATCATGACTAGTCATCATAAGGTCTATTACGTCTTTACCATATTAAAAGATATATTATATTACAGAAACTGCTTGTATTATTCAAAATAAAACGTTTTACATAAGTATTTTCAACGAAATACAAACGGGAATTGGCGCTCTGAGCACCAACCCCAATAAAAACTCCCACTTGCTCTAGTGCCAATATCGATTGTATCTATACTCATAGACTCCACGTGTTTATCAAACAACTTCGAAGTTATGGCCTTCATCAGCGGGTCTGCTACATTATCTTCACTCGGTACCTTACACACGACAATATCCCATCGCGACACAATCTCTCGAATGATGTGGTACTTGCATTCCACATGCTTCGACTTCTGATGCGCCCTCGGTTCCTTTGCTTGTGCAATGGCTCCAATATTATCACAGTATAATGGAATCACATTCTCGATACTTGGGACAACTCCCAATTCTGTGTTAAAATTCCTAATCCAAACAGCTTCCTTTGCAGCTTCAGAAGCTGCAATGTGTTCCGTCTCAATGGTGGAATCTACTGTAGATCCCTGTTTGGAACTCTTCCAGCAAACTGGACCTCCGTTAAGGGTAAAGATGAATCCGGATGTAGACTTTCTATCATCGGAATCCGATTGGAAGTCGGAATCCGTATACCCGTTAACTTACAGTTCACTTCCTCCATAAATTATCAACTTATCCTTAGTACCTTTAAGATACTTCAGGATATGTTTAATGGCCATCCAATGGTCCTTTCCTGGATTGGACTGATATCTACTAGTTATGCTAACAGCGAAACTGATATCAGGCCTAGTACATAACATGACATACATTATGCTACCTAAACATGAAGCATAAGGTTGGTTAGACATTCTAACCTTCTCATCTTCTGTTTGTGGACTCGTCTTCTTAGAAAGATGAATCACATGTCTGAACGGTATGTTTGCTGTCTTACAATTACCAAAATTATACCGTTCCAAGATCTTATCTATGTACGTTGATTGGGATAACCCAATCAGCTTCATTTGTCTATCTCTATAGAGTTTTATCCCTAAAACATATGAAGCTTCTCCCAGGTCCTTCATGGAGAAATTCTTACAGAGATATGCTTTGACGCTTTGTAATATTCCTATATCATTCCCAATGATTAAGATGTCGTCAACATAGAGGACTAAAAATACTACCATGCTCATACTGGCCTTTTGATACACTCAGGATTCTTAAAAATTCTTGAGAAAACCAGACGATCTAATAATCTCGTCGAATCGAAGATTCCAACTTTGTGAAGCTTGTTTAAGTCCATAAATGGACTTCTTAAGCTTACATATCAAACCCGAGTTTTCGCTGGACGCAAAACATTTCGGCTGTTCCATATAGATTTCTTCATCAAGAATTCCATTTATAAAAGCCGTTTTGACATCCATTTGCAAAATCTCGTGGTCATGATACATAGCTATAGAAAGCAAAATCCGAATAGACTTAAGCATTGCTACTGGTGAAAAAGTTTCATCGTAGTCGACACCAGGTCGCTGCGTGTAACATTTTGCTACCAGTCGGGCCTTGTAAGTTTCAACCTTACCGTCAGGCCCGTGCTTCCTTTTGTAAACCCATTTACAACCGATAGAAACAATTCTTTCGGGAAGCGGAATCAAGTCCAAAACTTGATTCTCATGCATTGAGTCCAACTCGGATTTCATGGCACTTTGCCATTTCACGGAGTCGATATCCAACATCGATTCTCTATAGGTAAAAGGATCAGTCTCTTCAACTAAGAGAACATCAAGACTCTTTTCTTGTATCAAATACAATCGTTCAGGAGGTCTTGATACTCTTTATGACCTACGGAGTGTGTGTGTTGAAGGTTCTTCATCTACTTGAACTTCAGGTTCCTCCGTTGGTTCGTTGTTTTCAGGTTGGACTTCATCAAGTTCAACCTATCTATGATTACCACCTTCTGACAAGAATTCTACTTCTAGAAATCTTGCGAAGCGAGCTACGAACACATATCGATGCTCGGTATCATAGAACATATATCCCCTCGTTTTCGAAGGATATCCAACAAACCTAAACTTTTTCCCTCGAGGCGAAAGCTTATCTTGCTGAGTCACCCTGACATAGGCAGGACAACCCCAAACCTTATTATAACTAAGATTTGATCTCCTACCGGTCCATATCTCATACGGAGTTGTAGGAACAGCTTTTGAAGGAATCTTATTCAAAAGATGTGCAGCTGTTAAAAGAGAGTAGCCCCATAAGTAATAGGGAAAATCTGTAAAACTCAACATCGATCTGACCATATCCAATAAAGTCTGATTTCTCCTCTCAGACCCTCAATTGTGCTGTGGAGTACCTGGATGAGTATATTGAGCGAGAATCCTATTCTCCTTTATATAATCAATGAACTCACCACTCATATATTCTCCGCCTCGATCAGATCGAAGACATTTAATGTATTGACCAGTTTGTTTTTCTACTTCATTTCAGAACTCTTTGAACTTTTCAAGGTTTCTGATTTATGTCGCATCAAATAGACATAACCGTACCGTGACAAATCATCGGTAAAGGTAACGAAGCACGAATAACCACTGTGAGCAGTCTGACTTAGTGGACCACATACATCAGAATGTACGAGTTACAGTAAGTTAGTGGCGCGGTGTCCAACACTAGAAAATGGGGCTTTGGTCATCTTATCCTGAATACACGATTCACAAGTTGGATATGATTCAATGGTGAGATCTGGTATCAAACAATTCCTAACCAATTGGGTAAGGCGTTTAACGCCTATATGACCTAGCCGCATATGCCAAAGTTTAGTATTATTAATAACTAATAAACTACGTTTATTAACTCCAGTATTTAAAATATCTTTAGAAGTTTGCAATGTCTAATGACATGTTGGTTTGGACAACAAAGGATCTGGATATTACGTTTATCATATAATACAAAGAACAGTTCTTAATATTAATACGATAACCTTCTGTATCCAATACAAAAAGAGATACAATATTAGCTACACATCCAGGTACAAAATAACAGTCATATAACAAAAGTGTCCCATTCGGCAAAGGGATCTCGCATACTCCCACTACAACTGCATACAAAGAGTATCCACTCTAAAATCGCAACTGCATCTCTCCAGGCTTCAGTTTCCTACTTTCCTTCAGCACCTGCAACGAATTGCAAATGTGAACAGGACAAGCAGAATCTAAAATCCAGCAGGATGAAACGGCTTCACAAGCCAAAGATATATCAATAACTGGAAAAATAAATGTACCTGATGTAGATGCTCTCTCTCTCCTCAACTGGGCAATGTGGTCATGACAGTTCCTTTTCCAATGCCTGATGTTGCTGTAGTGATGGCATTTGTCTTCAGAAGCCCTCTTGGGCTTTACTATCTTTGCCTGTGGTTGAGGACCGAAACTCTTCTTCTTCTTCCCTTTCTTATTCTTTCCCTTTGACCAAGTCTTGGAAGAAGCAGAAAGTGAAGTAGGTCTTGGAAGGCGAGTCGGTACTCCATTCTTGAGGTCCTCTTCCGCTGTGAGCAACATCTTATGCAATTCATGGTAGGTACATATAATCTCATTCATGTTGAAGTACATCACAAATTGGCGATATGAAGCTGGGAGCGAACCAAGAATGACACTCCTACCGAGAATGTTATTCAGAGGGAGATTACGTTGCCTCAGTTGATCGATGAAATCAATCATGTAAAGAACATACGAGCTCACAGCTTGCCCCTCATCTAATCGTGCATGGACCAATTCCATTGCGACCTTATGAACAACAACTTGTTCTTGGTTCTCAAACGATTCTCGTAATCGTGACATCATACCATACGCATCTGACATACCATAATATTGTTTCTTGATTCCCGGAGACAGCAAACTTAGGATGTATGATTTAACTTTTAAATCATCATCCTTCCAAGCTTGGAAAACTTGGAGTTCCTCCGGTGTAGCGTCCTCTGCCACAGCAAGGGGCAGTGGACCCTCAAGAACATATCCCAACTTCTCAGAATCGAGGACGATCCTCAAATCCAAGTCCCAATCGGTGAAGTTCTCAATGCCTTTGAGTTTGTTTGCATCCAACATACGTGCAAACTGATTAGTAGATGGTGCCGCCATCGCAAATCTATCATATAGATTACAAAAAATGGTTAGCAGATTAAATAAAGCAGTTTCATATAATATCAAAAGCATTAACTAGATCATTGATTTTTAATCTAAAAATGCCCCTCCCACTAAATCATGCAATACTGTAATCCCCAAAAAGAATACACATATTTAATAATTAAATTAAATTCAAATAGTGAAAGGTGGATCCCGTGAATATATTTCAGCTCACAGCAGAGGCACGGTCTCGCCTACGTATATTCATCAGGTAGACAACTCATTTGTCAATCACTCAATAGTGACTCATGGGTTCCCTATCCTGGTCGTTTCTCGTTGTGACAGCTTGAGCATGTTCACAATGAGACGTACCAATGTTAAACTCGTCAATGATAAACTCAAGCTACTTGCGTAACCCTGACAGCTTGGGCACGTTTAGGATTCCGCTTTCGCTTGAATATTTCTAGTATTTGATATACATCCGAATAAATAAATTTCTATCGGCTACACCCTCACAGCAGAGGCACGGTCTCTGATGTAGTCACGGAAAAATATTCATAAACCGTATTGACAAGACGGACCATGTAATATGCATCAAATACATAATTAACATTAAACCTTATTAATTATGGATTTTCTGTAAAAGATTCTTTCTAATTTATTTAATCAAATTAAAAAAAATACATGCATGTAACAAGTAAAGAATAAATTAAACATGAATTTAAAAGGCATAATCATATTAGGGTGGCCAGAATCAGACTCGCTTTGATACCATTTTAATAGGGTTTTATGGCGAAAATCCGGTAACGCAACGAAATAGTGGAAAATCAAAATTTTCCGATTTCAAAATTTTTCTCAGATCAATCAAATAAAATTATCTATTTAATCATCCAATTATCAAATTCTGAAAAATTATACAAGAGATCAAATTTCTTGGTTATTACTGAATTGCCCTAAAACTTTGTAAATTGATCATTTTAGTCCAAAAATTGTCAAATACAACTTTGGATGATTCTAAATCATTTCTAAAATGTTTTTCAACACATATAATGCATCAAAATCATATTTCACAAAAATCCCCAATTTTTGAGCTAATTACCGTGACAACCTAAAATTTTCAATTAATTGCAATTTGGTCCATTTTATGTTTATTTTTGTGTATTTGAAACTTGTGAAACCCTAAAATGAAACAAAACAACTTATACCTCTCACAATTGGCCTTGGCCGAATTTTGTATAAGAATAAATATCTAGATATTATTTTTGTTTCATTTAATGTATAACTTGACAACTTGCATTTGTAATCAACAATAATTTAATGAAATAAAGCAAGTCAACAATTGTAACTAAGTCATTAAAAATAAATATCATAACTTAGGATATTTATATTTTTAATTAATTTAATTATTTAACAATTAAATAATTAAATAATTATTTAAATACAAATATATTAAATATATGTAATATATTTACATTAAATATCAAATACATATATATTTATGATATTAGTCAAATATCTCAATTTGACAATTAATTAATGTGTATTTGATAAAATCTAACATTAAATGCAAATACACAAAAATTAAGAAATGACTATTGGGTCCCTTCACATGTATTTTGCGTTTAACCTTTAAACGACTTATAAATAATTAGTATTGTTTATAAATGTTTCCCTAGTGCTCTACGAGTATATTTCATTATTGAGACTCTCTAGATATAGGCATATCCGTCACGAAATCCAATTTCGTGTCCATAATTTACCCACCCGTAAATTATGACGACCACGGATAATCTCGCTAAATCATACAGGTCGAGGTCATGACATATGTATAATTGCTTCGTCATAGGTATCCAGATACATCTCAGAGATATAAATGTAAACGTCAAATCTCTATAGGGACTATCCTGTCGACGTCTCTATTAGCAATCTCAAAAAGAACATTTAGAACTGACTTCTAAAATGTACCACGGGCCCATGGTTTTTATCTGATTACTAATCATATATGGACTACCTATGCTCTGTACACAGAACTGACAGATCCTATCTCGATACACAGAGGACACCCTGAGGATCTATCTACACCCAACGAACAGACGGAGGTCTGATCTTAATAGATCGGTGACGTGACTGCCATCTAAGTGTAGAGGATGTCTCATGTGCCCACAGTGGAATCTCAAGTCGAAGAATCACAAATGCTACTCAACCCGTGAAGATTCTTATTGACGTTGGTGTACCATCCATTAAAAATCTTCAGTGAGTCGTTCAGTGTTTATCCGCTATAAACACCTACACGTCTATATTAGTCTCCAAGACTTATGGTTAATTGAGAAACCATTGGAATCATATATTCCAGTATACGACATGTACCGATCTCAACGGGTTTACTTTACTGACCAAGTAATGTAAACCTTGACCAGGAACTGTCTGAGAATGACAACGTCATGATACAACTCAATGTCAGTTGCGACGCTTTTGCAACAATATCATGACTAGTCATCCTAAGGTATATTACGTCTTTACTATATTAAAAGATATATTATATTACAGAAACTGCTTGTATTATTCAAAATAAAACGTTTTACATAAGTATTTTCAAGGAAATACAAACGGGAATTGGCGCTCTGAGCACCAACCCCAACATAAAGGTTGGCACTACCTTTCATCTCATGCCGGGGTCTCCCACATCACTACCAATCTTCCAGCCCCAAGTAGACTGGTATATTCTAATCGACCTATTGGTTTCTATGTTTGCTGCCTTGTCTTTTGTTTATGTTGTTCTTGCCATTTTTATGCCTTAATTGTCTCAATTTGTTTGTAGGAATGTGTGGTCACAAAGGTCATACTTAGCTTACGCAGGAGATGGCCAGAGCCTCTCGGGCGAAATCCAGAGGCACCCGTGTTGGACAATTATGACCCATAGCGTCACTATTTGTACAGATCATGGTGTTGTTGTACAAATTAACTATGTGACAAAGGAGATTGCACTCTTATCATTTGTGATTAGATCACCTAGATGTATAAATGATGAGAGGTCCCTATGATTTGTTCCTGGACGGAGAATGATATGAGACAGTATCAGTCCACGAAGGATAAATCATTAAATATCCCTAGTTAGAGTATTATCGAGATTGGACATCGATAAATATGTAAAAGACTAGTATTGCACTTGTGCGTGTTGTGAGGGCATAACAACATAGTTCTCATATATTTGGGTATAGGATACTCATGCAAGTGTAATATGAGGTTGTGTTTTACCGATGGTACGGGAAACAGCTTCGCTCTGGATAGACCCCCTCGGAATTCCATTTGTAGTATGACTATGTGTCTATATAATTTCGAATTTTGCATTTCGAATTTCGAGTGCGGCATACAAATCAAATCAAGCGTCAAATCGCTAGTTGCATCTAGCGTCACATAATTCATCAATCAAGTGATGTATGTCTTTCACTTTGAGTGATTGACGCCAGTCACTATTCATTGATTGATGGAAGTTGATGTGTGTGGTTGGCATTTATGGCTTTGGTTTTTGGAGGGAAAAATTTGGTATTTTTTTTTTTGGAAAATATATTACCATTTTTTGGCTTAAAAAAACAACTTACACAAATCTCTCTCTCACTTCATCTCTTTCTTCTTCACACGCCCAAGGGGCAAAACTTTCTGTTTTCTGGTTTCTTAAAACCGTGAGCAGTGGGAAGCAAGAGTTGGAAATTTGTGGCAAATTCTTGAGTGCTAGCACACTTACGAGACATGCGAAGGTGATAGGGAAGTCTACCCATGAGCCGGGAATCGTTCGACGAAGCTCGGAGCTTGACGAAGATGATCCAAATGGGCGCAAATGGTGGAACCAGTGAGCAGCTCACTGCCGCATGTACCAGTGGCCAAAATCAGATTTTGTTGCCTCTGTGTCGCTCAACCGATCGATGTGAGTATTCCACAACATCGTTGATTTGTATTCACACATATTTCATGCTTATTATTGTTCTTGGGACCTTAATAGAAACCAACAATGGCATCTAGAGCAAGGTTTGAGCATGAAAAAGTTTAGGGCTTACAATTTGGGTAAAATGTTTCCAAGCATGATTTGGTTGAATTGGATGATTGAGTATGCTTAAAACATGTTGAATTGAAGTTTGATTGGATCAATTTAATGAAATTGGATTGGATCAATTTTTTCCCCAAATTTTGTGTTGGCCGAATGGTGCCCTAAATGTGTTCTTGGTGAATTTTGATTTTTTGATTCATTGGATGTGTTGGAAATCATTTGGGGATATTGATTTAATGTTGAATTGAATTTAATTGAATTGAATTTGATTTGGACAAAATAATTCCCCATTACCGAGAGCTTTAGCCTGTAAAAATGGGTTTGATTTTAATCAAAATGTGTTGGACATGTGATGATGAAAATGAGCATGATTAATTGTATAAATTGATGTTTTAGAAATGTTAATTTGGGTGATTAATCATGATATACACTTTAGGTTAATTAAATGTGAAATTGGATTTTTTGTATTTAATTAATTGGGCCTTAAAATTGGATTTGGGCTTGTTATGTTGTAAATGGGCTTATTGGGCTTTGTTGTACAAAGTTGGGTTTAGGCAAAATTGATTGGATCCAATTAGGCCCAAAACCGCATCCATAAAGCCCAAATGCGACTTAATGGACCTTTAAAGTTTAATTGGGCCTAATGGGCCAAAATTGATTTCTGGGCTTATGGGGTAATTCCCGGATTGAATTTTGGTTATTCGGTTTGACCCGAGTTGACCAAAAGTCCACGCCTTAAGAAATTAACTTAAAAGCCCATTGGACTTTAATTAAATTGACGTTGGACGTTAATCGGGCTTTGAGACCCGTAACGATTAAATTTGGAATTTAAGTCCTAAAGGTTCGTAATTAAAATGTAGTATTTAATTTGGAATTAAATATGAATTAGAATTGAATGCATATTAAATTGGATTTAATGATGTAGTTTAATTTAATTCGAGAATTTGTACTTTGAGTACTTATTCGTAAAACGAGTTTGACTCACGCAAAATCAAATAGTTGTTTGAACATTGGATGATCACTAATTATCAGATTAATTAATTTGATTAGATTGATTGATAACATGCTTGTGTGAATACATGGTTGCGATGTATGAATAATGTATATCGATGGATATTAGATGGGTGGGACAGTTTTAGAAATTGTTGTAATAAATTTGATTTATTAATTGGACCTGCGTGTCCAGCCTTATCACCTCCTTATTCTTTGTATTCTCTTCTCACCTATTCCTCTCAATGTAAATGAGGTTTCTTTAGAAGTGTAGTGTAACGGGTAGAAGAAATATTTGTGCTAGCGGGAGAGAGAAATTGAGAGATTTGATCTAGGATCATTGTGTAAAGTATCCATCCGCATATCATTATTACTTTATTTATACGCGCTTTATTATGTGTTTAGAATGCATGTTTAAGGGTGTATGATGATGAGACCTTAACAAAGATAATAAATTGGTTGCCAATTTGCACTCGAAAAACCCTTTCAAAATATTAAGAGTTTTTCCTTCCATTGAGTGGTTCTCACTCAAGATCCGAGACTGGCATTGGCTTGTTGGCCAAAGTCAAGGCCTTTGTCCGTCGAGGATGTGTTTGAATCATGAGAGCTTTGTTCCATATCGGTGTCTTGTCCAAGTTGTGGTTTGTTGGCCAAAGTCAAGACCACTTCTTGTCCATCGACATTGATTACGAAGCTTTCCATGGTCAATGGGTCGCGCTTAACTGGGATCACTAAGTTTATTGTGCCAAAGCCAAGGCTTAGTTGATTCAGAGGAAAAAGGTTAGGCAATACATTGGATGTATTGGCATATATTAAGATATTATGTTTCGGACTTGGATGTCCCCCTACCGGATCTAGGAATTGGATTGGATCCAATCGATCTTAGAGATCTACCTAGTTAATTATCATACAATTTGTTGGCCAAAGTCAAGATTGTGTGATATTTAACGGGATCATAGCCCACTAGGAAACACGATTTCCGAGTACTCGACAGAGGGTTAGAGGCTCGCCGAAAAATAGTGGGAGGCACTAATTGAATTTGCAATATTCATTTAATTACTTGCCATACGCCCGCAAACAAATATCATTCGTCGTCATATAAATTAAATTTTAGTTGGACTAATATTTAAATGTTGTTTTAATAAATAGTTGGACTGTATTCAAACTATTCATTTATAATTGATTTTATAATTGGATTATCGTAATCAATATAATTGATTTTAATCTATTAAATTATAGTTGATTAAATAGTTGGACTATTGTAATCATTATAATAAATAGTACCAAAATCGTTGATGAAATAGTTGGACTATTAAAATCAAGATAAAATTGAAAGATTGACATTTAAAACATAATCCTAGGGAAAATGTATTTAAATGGTTTAATTTTCAAATTGGGAATAAATTTCAGGATGGTCCTGGAAAAATAATAAGTTACTTTATAAAATAACATATTATGCCTAAGCCCGGAGTTAAGCAAATAGTAGAGCATAATCTTTGGAAGATTTATGTAATGATAACTTTAGTGCTTAATCCATTAAGCTTGTCACAGTAGACTCCTTAATTTCTGAATCAGAACTAAGGATTAGATCCTTAAAGTATGATAATGAAATTGAAGGATCTTCAAAGAATCTATTCTTAGATTTTAGAAGTACTAAAATTGTAATAAATAATTCTTTGAGAATTAGTGACTATTCTCAAGGAGATAAAGTCAAAGTTTGCAATTAGGCAAGTAGCGCAAGGCGCACATTATTTCGATATTCTAGAAACCCAAGGCTTGGCCAAAGGCTTCTGGAGTGTGAAAAAGGGCAAAAGGCAAAATCATTATAATCTTCTGGGAAGATAAAGGACATATCCCAAAATGTCTGCCTAAATTGTGGAAAACGGGATCGCGGAAGCGTGACTGCCGTTTGGACAAAGCAGACATGAAGGAATTGAAGAACGAGCAAGACTCTGACTTCAAATATGTTTGTCGAGATTATGTTCACAACTAGTATTAAAATTAGATTTTAAATACTAAGTGTGGTACATAAAATATATGTATTGATGTTCAGAATCTGTTTTGAACAGGATACTGACTTCAATAGAGATTTATCTGCGAATAGGAAACGGGACGAAAGTCGCTGTTTTAACCGTAGATACCTAATTTTAGGAACTACCTTCGGGTATGTACCTAAATTTGGAAACTGTTATAATGTAACTAGTTTGACTAGAAACATTATCTCTATATCAGTGTTTTACCCGCTGCGGGTGAACCTTTATATTCTGGAACACTAAAGTGTTTTATTATATAAAGATGATATTGAGATAAACACATTAGATGTGAATAACAGCATTTATATTTTGAATATAAATAGAATCTCAAATATATAACATGACAAACAAATATCTCAAACTGATTTGATCAGAAGAAACTAATTGTGGCATTGTTTTCTGGGACACAATCAAAACAAGACTCGTATATCCACACTTTTGAAGAGTGGGTGCTCGGACTAATTTGATCCATTCAAATAAAGTCTACGAATCTAGTTTATTGGGCAAAGTGCCTATAACACTATTTACTTGGTAACAGTGTAAAAGCCACCAATCTGTTAGCCCTAGTTCATAGTGAAGTAAGTGGGCCCATGTCTAGCTAGGCTAGATGTGGATATGAATATTTCGTGACCTTACGGATGTGGCATCGCGTTATGGTTATGTGTTTCTTTTGAAGAACACAAATTGGAAACTTTTATAGTTTCGACACGAAATAGACAAACAGATCAGCTAAAGTATAAAACTGTCACGGTAAGACCGTAATGGAAAATACTTAAGCAATAAGTTTCTATTATACTTGAAAGATTATAGCATTCTTCAAATGAGGACTCCTCCCGGAACACATCAGTTTGACAGTGTGTCCGAACGGATTAACCGAATTGTGTTAGACATGGTAAGGTTAATCATGAGTCGCTCTGAGCTACCATTTCCTTCAACGGATAAGCATAAACAGTGCAAGAACTTATTTTGAATAAGGTTCCATTAAAATCTGTTTGACAGATATCATATTAGATATGAACGGGAAAGAAATCGGGTTTTCACATTCCTGATAATTTGGGAATGCTAGGCATACGTTTGGATGATACCAAACTAACCCAAATTGGAAAGTGCCAATAGTAGGTTATCCATCAGTGATACCTTAAGTATGTACTTATACATCTCACATGAGAAATTTAATTGTTGCTCGCCATGCGGTTTTCCTAAGAGGAATACCGATATGCAGTGGTAAGTGGGAGGATAGTAAAACTCGATGAAAATCGGAGTAATACTGTTCGAGGCACCAAATCTTAATGGAACATAAATAGTTCATCAAGGATGAAACTATTACCAGTAATCTTCGAATACACAAGAACCACGTAAGTCGGAGAGAGTCAGAAAACAACCTGGGGTATGGGTTTCTGATCTCACCTCATAAAGATGTCTATCTTATTGAGGTATACCAACTGACTACGTACGAGGAAGTGATACAAGGTATCGACTCCCTAATTATGGCAAAGTGCCATAAGTCCGAAATGGATTCCATGTATATCAACTATGTTTTGATACTAGTTGATGTACCGCAAGGCATTGTGCCTATTGGTACTATAATTCTTCAAGGAAGACATACATGGAAGGCAACATACCAACGTATAAAGCTAGGCTTTTAGCGGAAAGGTATCGTTATCAATATTGTGTTGATTACGATTCAACCTCTTACCTGTTGCCACGGTAAATCCATTTGGATAATGCTTGCTGCTGCTGCATGTTTCATTTATGAAATATGGCAGCTGAACAGGAAAATCACTTTCCTGAAAAGGAAACCTTTTGGATGTTTACAACATCCTGTCGGTTTATCGTACCAAAACTAGCAAACAACGTTTGTGGGTTATTCGATCCATGTTTGGATTGGAGCAAGCATTAGGTTCTTGGAATTGTCGTTTTGATGTAATCATAATAGTTTATGATTTAATTCAAAACGAAATGATTCTTGTGTATATAAGAGGGTTAGTGGGAGCGCATTGATAGTGGTTGTCCTATAAATAATGATAATACGTCATTTCTTGGAAATGCTATTCCCATAATAATAATCGGTGAAAGCTTGGCTTTCGAGAAAACTCTCCGAGAAACCGTACATTGAAAAATGTACGGGACCTGGTATCTCATATGCTTTGAGCATATGGATTCACAAACAGGACAATCCAAGTGATAGTCACTGGATTGATGTTAAGAACATCCGTTAGTATCTTAGAGAACTAATGATGCTGTCTTAATCTATGGAGAAGAAGAACTTGAAGTGACTGGGATCACTATAGCAAGTTTCCTAAACCGATAAAACGACTATAAGTGGCAAACGGTACTATATAGTTTGAATAACGGAACGGTGAGCTGGAAATCTTCCAAGCAAGATACTGTTACCGTATAAACAATAAATGCGGGTTATTGCTGCAGCTGAGGTGGCAATAGAAGCCTTCTGGGTCGATACAAATATAATTAGATTAGATATAGTTATGTTAGCTGCTGAGCTAGGCGTCAGCACAGGCTAAAGAATTAATGGTCTCATCAACGATCCAGATATATACTTCGATATTCATCTGATTCGTTCGGATCATACATCGTGGTGATGTGATGATCATATAAATCGCATCAGATGATAATCATGCAAATCCGCTGACGAAAGCTTTTTTCAGTAATTTGAGCCAACCGTACATAGTTCGGGTGTAAGACACTCGAGTGACTGGCTATAGGCCAAGTGGGAGATTGTTGGACAATTATGACCCATAGCGTCACTATTTGTAAAGATCATGGTGTTGTTGTACAAATTAACTATGTGACAAATGAGATTGCACTCTTATCATTTGTGATTAGATCACCTAGATGTATAAATGATGAGAGGTCCCTATGATTTTTTCCTGGACGGAGAATGATATGAGACAGTATCAGTCCACGAAGGATAAATCATTAAATATCCCTAGTCAGAGTATTATCGAGATTGGACATCGATAAATACGTAAAAGACTAGTATTGCACTTGTGCGCGTTGTGAGGGCACAACGACATAGTTCTCATATATTTGGGTATAGGATACTCATGCAAGTGTAATATGAGGTTGTGTTTTACCGATGGTACGGGAAACAACTTCGCTCTGGATAGACCCCCTCAGAATTCCATTGGTAGTATGACTATGTGTCTATGGAAGGCTGAAATCAGGGTAGGTATATTTGGTCTTAACCTGAGACTTGAACCGCTAATACTTGCGACAATCAATATACTTTGGTTGTGGTCGTCCAGGGCTTTAACAGGTTCTGTGTACGCCAATGCTGGGTATATTGAGAATCGTAGTGTGTTGGGTGTGATGTCAAGACGGAAGTGTCACTCCAGTCATATGGAGATGATGGTCACGTAGGATAATGTACTAGTACTCTTAAGTACTGCAGTCATCGGGATAAAATGACAAGGTCATGTTTATCTGATTATAGAGACTAGTTACCAGACATCCGACATGTGCTTCGTACGGGGCAGACACAATTCCAGCCCCAGGCCTAGCACGTGATCATCCGATACTGGACAGAAATACGCAATACTACGTATACTACGCCTGATATAGATCCTTTATTCCTGTAAGGATATTTCATGAGAATTGGGAGGGCATGGTGCTTTGTTAGAAGCCAACCTTGTCTTGTAAATCGGTAAAACGTAGTACGAGGTACTTACGTGTTCGGATAGTCCGACGACCGAATTTACTGCCAACATATCTGGGGATCTCATGGGTCGCTTCCCAAAGATTCACCGATGACGTATGACTCGCACTCTAAATTAATCTGGGATTAATTAGAAGAAGAGAAAATTAATCTAGGATTAATTGGGAGAGATATTTTATCTGGGATAAAATATCATTAAAAGAGAGATAACGGTTAATTTGGAATTAATCGAGAAATTAATATATTTGATATATTAATGAAATTAGATTTCGACGCGGAATTAAAATTAGATTTTAATTCGGGCGAACGAGTTAATTTAGAATTAATTCGTTAGCGACGTGAATAGTGATTTCGTTAGGCATAATCATTTAATTACGTCGCAACAGAAAATTCGTTAATTTGGAATTAGCGAACCCGAGCCCGGGATTATTTGCGAGCGCATTCGCATTTCGAATTCGAGTGCGGCACGCAATCAAATCAAGCATCAAATCGCTAGTCACATCTAGCGTCACATCATTCGTCAATCAAGTGATGGATGTCTTTCACTTTGAGTGATTGACGCCAGTCACTATTCATTGATTGATGGAAGTTGATGTTATGATTGTGTGTGGTTTGGCATTTATGGCTTGGTTTTTGAGGGAAAAATTTGGTATTTTTTTTTTTGGAAAATATATTACCATTTTTGGGCTTAAAAAACAACTTACACAAATCTCTCTCTCACTTCATCTCTCTTTCTTCTTCACACGCCCAAGGGGCAAAACTTTCTGTTTTCTGGTTTCTTAAAACCTTGAGCAGTGGGAAGCAAGAGTTGGAAATTTGTGGCAAATTTCTTGAGTGCTAGCACACTTACGAGACATGCGAAGGTGATAGGAAGTCTACCCATGAGCCGGGAATCGTTCGACGAAGCTCGTAGCTTGACGAAGATGATCCAAATGGGCGCAAATGGTGGAACCAGTGAGCAGCTCACTGCCGCATGTACCAGTGGCCAAAATCAGATTTTGTTGCCTCTGCGTCGCTCAACCGATCGATGTGAGTATTCCACAACTTCGTTGATTTGTATTCACACATATTTCATGCTTATTATTGTTCTTGGGACCTTAATAGAAACCAACAACCCGCTCTCGATTTACTACTCTTGTTCCGCCCGAGGCTAGGTGGAAAATTGTACACTCAGTTGCCTCATCAGCCGGGCCCCCGAATGCTCCACAGACATCCCAAATACCGACCTTTTCAACTCAAACGCCAAGTACTCCACCGCTAATTCCGACCACAAGCATTCCTCAAACATCCCAAGCCACACTTGCTCGCTCGACCACTAAAAAGAAGCTTCCATCAGGTCAGGGGTGATGAGGTCGATGAGCTAGTAGAGAGGGTTTCTAGGAGAAAAATAGTGGCAACAAAGGCATAGCCCCTACTAGTTAGGGTTGGTGCTCGGAGCGCCAATTTTCTTATGTATTTCCCTGTAAATACTGATGTAAATATTTTATTATGAATTAAATAAATAGTTTCTATTATATAACATCTCTTTATATATTGTAAAGACGTGATTGACCTTAGAATGATTAGTTATGATACAGTTGTAAAAATGTCACAACTGACATTGAGTTGTATTATAACAGAATTATTTCTTTAACAGTTCATGGTCAAGGTTTACATTGCTTGGTCAGTAAGTAAATCCGTTGAGACCGGTACATGTCGTATATTGGAATCTTGGATTCCAATGGTTGATTCTCAATGAACAATGAGTCTTGGAGACTCGTATAGATATGTAGGTATTTATATCGGATAAACACTGAACGACTCACCGAAGATTCTTAATAGATGCTACACCAACGTCAATAAGAATATTCTCGTGTTGAGTAGCATGGTGATTCTTTGACTTGAGATACCACTATGGATATATGAGATATCCTCCACGCTTTGATGGCAGTCACGTCACCGACCTATTTAGGTCGGACCTTTGCATGTTTGTTGGGTGTGGACTGATCCTCAGGATATCCTGTGTGTGTCAAGAAAGAATCCGTAAGTTCTGTGTACAGAGCATATATATTTGACCGGTGCGTAATCACACGCGTATAACGCAAGCGCACGTATCGTTCAAGTAGTATAAAAAGTATCGATCCCACGGGGACTTAAAACCTAAGCTATTAATTTTTATGAGGCCAAATGATTACTAGTATCTAATAGATTGATTGATTGACTGGGTGATTACTTTAAACTTAAAAACAAGTAAATAAAATTGCGCCAAAGTAGGTTGAGGAAAATTCAAATTTATAAAACTATCCAGGGTTGTGATTTCTTCCAATATCTTTTAATTAGTTTTATGGAGAATTTACAAATTAAATAAGGAAATAAACAAAAATTAACTTGTTCCGAAATAGATTTGAGATACGTCTCAGGAGTGGAAACTCCTTACACAACTATCTCTCACCAATTTCACCCGATTAATCAAGTTTAAAACACAAAAACATAAAATATATTTTTTTATTTTTATAAAAATTTTCAATTTTTTTTTTTGTATTTTTCGAAAAATTTTGGACTAAAAATTAAATTGATATAAAAACAAGATACTAGTCAACTATTCCCCACCCCCAAACCTAAATGAGACATTGTCCCCAATGTCTTAAAAAGTAGAAGCTGAGTTTAGAAGATAGTACCTGGTTAGCTGAAATTCTACATCTAGAAAGGAAATTAAAGGTTGAGATCCAGATTTATCCGACGCTTCTTACCACGATCATCAATGGACCATTTTATCTTGAAAAAGATAGAGTCAATTTGTGGTTCATAGGTTAAGATTTGGTCAATTAAATCCTGGGCAGTTCTGGCAGTGAAGAGGAGTTCTTTTAAAGGTTTTGACACGAACCCATTTCTCCGGGTATCATCAAGAAATACACAAAGAAAATCATAAAATCCATCTATGTTGAACAATCCAATTGGTTTCTGGTGTATGTTCAAGTTCGCCCAAGATAGGACTGTAAAAATCTCCTCCAACGTACCCAAACCACTTGGTAAAGCAATAAAAGCATCAACACAGTTAATCATTTCCACTAGTCATTCAGACATACCTGGCATAATCAGTTCTTCTCCGTTTGATGATCCTATAAGATCCGCCTCTGCCAAGGGTTTGGGATGATTCCCAGAACTTGACTACCTCCATCCTGTACGGCATTTGAAACGATCCCCATTAGTCCAAGATTACCTCCGCCATATACCAAGTGCATATTCCTTTCAGCTAAGACTCGTCCCAATTCATGTGCTCCTGCTACGTATTGTGGCTTAGTATCAACACTAGTACCACAAAAGAAACATATATTACAACTCGTCTTCTTGAAGTAGCTTCCATTTTATGTATGTTTCTTTTCTCAAATCTGGATGCCTTCAAAAGTGCAAAGATGAGTTGAATTTATAACACCTAAAAAAGGGTGAGTAATAATAGCACTAGTATCTTCCAAAGAACGATTAGTAGCAAAACAGTTAATCGTGAAAGGTCAAAAAGGTCTGGATCCTGTCAGAGAAAAGAAAACAACAAAACAAATCACAATTATTAGGAAAAGACAAAGATATATAATATTTATAATAATTTACGGCTTGATTGACGTCTATGCATCAGGGACAAGCTTCCCATCTAATTTTCTTATAAATTGGCAAACAGGGTCTTTTTGAGTCAAATTCCGAGACTTAACTGTTATCTTGCACTTTGGAATTGTGTATATAACACGCGAATTTCGTGATACACATATCCACTGGATGCGTCTCAAGAGTTTTAGATATGTCATCCAAAGACTCCTTACTCAAGCCATCCCTAATGAAATTAATCTTATCTTCACGGTTATCAGACACCATTCCTAAAGAACGACAACGAGTATCACAAAACATACGAGCACATTTATAGCATACACCCATTCTTTTAGCTCTTCTCTTTTTAGCATAGGTGATTCTTCCTAAACCAGGCAGATGTGAAATAAAAAAATCAGATGACTTACCTGCCAATCAGACCCGTGCTTCAATAATCCAACGAATATCAGTTTGAATACCTTTGATCATCAGTAGTCTCATCCGTTCCAAGCGAGCTTTGTAGACTTTCATCATAGATTTTTGAGGGAGAGAAGGAAATTGCTTGTGAAGATTTGCGAGAGCTTCTTCCATCATGAAATGACTTTACCAGCAAAAATTAAACACACAAAAATAAAACACACCAGATCATAATATATACACAAATTGCATGGGTTGCCTCCCTGTGAGCGCTAAGTTTAACGTCGTCAGCTAGACGTGACTTCTCGAACATTAGGCTGGATCTAAAAGTGTGATACATTCTTTTTGTCGCTCAAATGATTCTCCCTAGTAGTGCTTGACATGCTGACTGTCAACATTGAATGTTTCATTGGTGTTGAGATCAAGTAACTCAACATCTCCATATGGTAAAACCTGAGTGATCACAAATGGACCTGACCACCTTGATTTCAACTTTCCAGGGAAAAGTCTTAACCTTGAATTGTACAACAACACATGCTGCAATGGTTCCAATTGTCTACGCACTATTTTTCGGTCATGCCATTTCTTGGTCTTTTCTTTGTATAATCTAGCATTCTTATAATCTTGTAGACGAAACTCCTCCAATTCGTTGAGTTGGTGAAGTCGTTTCTCTCCTGCAGCTTGTGGATCAAGATTCAATTTCTTTAGTGCCCAGTACGCCTTGTGTTCAAGCTCAGCTGGCAGATGGCATGCTTTCCCAAACACCATATGATATTGGGACATATCAATGGGTGTCTTGTAAGCTGTCCGAAAGGCCCAAAATACGTCATCCAGTTTTGAAGACCAGTCCCTCCTTGTTGATCCGATGGTTCTTTCCAAGATTCTTTTGATCTCCATGTTTGAAACTTCAACCATATTTGGATAAGAGCGCATCGAAATATTTGTTGCAGAAATGTATTCCACCATCACTGATAATAGCCCGAGGTGTTCCGAAGTGAGTGAAAATATTTTTTTTAAGGAATTTGATCACCTCTTTTGAATCGTTTGATGGCAGTACGATTGCTTCAACCCATTTAGAGACGTAGTCTACAACAACCAATATGTACAGGTTTCGGAACGATGACACAAAGGGTCCCATAAAATCAATACCCCACACATCGAATATCTCCACTTCCAGAATATTTTGCAGAGGTCCTTCATTTCTCCTTGAAATATTTCCTGTTCTTTGGCACCTGTCACATTGAAGAGAAAACAAGTGAGCATCTTTAAAAAGAGTGGGCCAGAACAAACCTGATTGTAGGACTTTGGCTGTAGTTTTGTTTCCGCTGAAGTGTCCGCCATATGGTGATGAATGACAATATTGAAGAACACTGTTGACCTCCTTCTGTGGAACACACCGTCTCAATAATTGATCAGTACAGCATTTGAACAGGTATGGCTCATCCCAAACATAGTGCTTGACTTCTTTGAAGATCTTCTTTCGTTGCTGAGTTGTCCATTCCAATGGCCATTTTCCTGAAACTATGTAGTTGACATAGTCAGCATACCAAGGGAAATCATGCTGTTTCATGGCAAACAACTATTCATCTGGAAAAGTTTCTTTAATTGTTAGTTCTTTGCCAGCTGTTTCTCCATTCTCCAGTCTCGATAAATGATATACCACCAGATTTTCTGTCTCTTTCCTGTCTCTGATCTCCACGTCAA
>SKCR01033867.1:0-55285 GCA_019454045.1 Zanthoxylum bungeanum | reverse complement strand
CGGAACTGTTAGCCCTTGTTCATAGCGACGTATGTGGGCCCATGTCTAGCCAGGCTAGAGGTGGATATCATTACTTCGTAACCTTTACGGATGATGCATCTCGTTATGGTTAGTGTATCTAATGAGACACAAGTCGGAAACTTTTGAGAAATTCAAAGAGTTTCGACACGAAGTAGAAAAACAAACAGGCAAGAGTATTAAGACATTGCGGTCGGACCGTGGTGGCGAATACTTAAGTTATGAGTTTCAAGATTACTTGAAAGAATATGGTATTCTTTCACAGTGGACTCCTCCTGGAACACCGCAATTAAACAGTGTGTCTGAACGGAGAAACCGTACCTTGTTAGACATGGTAAGGTCGATGATGAGTCGCACTGAGCTACCAATATCCTTCTGGGGATACGTATTAAACAGTGCAGTACTTATTTTGAATAAGGTTCCGTCAAAGTCTGTTGAACAGACTCCATATGAGATATGGACAGGAAGGAAACCAGGTTTCTCTTTCCTGAAGATTTGGGGATGCTGGGCATATGTTAAACGTTTGGAAGGTACCAAACTAGAACCCAAATCAGATAAATGCCTTTTCGTGGGATATCCTAGGGAAACCAAAGGATATTACTTCTATCACCCACAAGAGAACAAAGTATTTGTTGCTCTACATGCATTTTTCCTTGAGAAGGAATTCCTAGATGCAGTGGTAAGTGGAGCTCGATGAAAATTGTAGTGATACTGTTCCTGGCAATGAACAAACGACGGAACATAAAAAGACCATCCGGGATGAGTCTGTACCACAATCTTCATATACACAAGGACCACGTAGGTCGGAGAGAGTCAGGACAGTACCTGAGAGGTATGGGTTCCTGATCTCGCCTCATGTAGATATTAATCTTATTGAGGATAATGAACCGGCTACGTATGAGGAAGCGATACAGAATATTGATTCTGCTTTATGGCAAGAAGCCATGAAGTGCGAGATGGATTCCATGTACGCCAACCAAGTTTGGACACTGGTTGATGCACCAGAAGGCGTAAAGCCTATTGGATGCAGATGGATCTTTAAGAAGAAGACGGACATGGATGGCAACGTGCAAACGTACAAAGCTAGGCTTGTAGCAAAGGGGTATCGTCAACAATATGGTATTGATTATGACGAAACTTTCTCACCCGTTGCCATGATTAAATCCATTCGGATAATGCTTGCAATAGCTGCATATTTCGATTACGAGATATGGCAGATGGACGTTAAAACCGCTTTCCTTAACGGAAACCTTTTGGAGGATGTTTATATGCAACAGCCTGACGGTTTTATCGTACCTAGACTTGCAAACAAGGTTTGTAAGTTAAATCGATCCATTTATGGATTGAAGCAAGCATCACGGTCATGGAATCAACGTTTTGATGAGATCATAAAAGAATATGATTTCGTGCAAAACGCTGATGACCCTTGTGTATACAAGAAGGTTAGTGGGAGAGCACTGACTTTTATTGTCCTTTATGTCGACGACGTATTGCTTATAGGCAATGACATTCCCATGCTAACGTCGGTGAAAGCTTGGCTTTCATTAAAATTCTCCATGAAAGATCTGGGAGAAGCAGCCTTTATTCTGGGAATAAAGATCTACCGGGATAGATCTAGAAAGCTGCTTGGACTCTCCCAGAGTACATATATTGACAAAGTGTTGAAGCGATTCAACATGGATCAATCCAAGAGGGGATTGATGCCAATGTCACGTGGTATCCTTCTGTCTAAAGACATGTGTCCTAAGACTAAAGAAGAGAGAGATAACATGAGTCGGATACCGTTCGCCTCGGCAGTCGGATCGATCATGTATGCCATGATATGTACGCGACCTGATGTGTCATATGCATTGAGCATGTGCAGTCGCTATCAGGCCGATCCAGGTGAAGGTCACTGGATGGCAGTTAAGAATATCCTAAGTATCTTAGACGAACTAAGGATGCTTTCTTAATTTATGGAGGTGGAGAACTTGAGGTATTTGGGTACACCGATGCAAGTTTCCAACCGACAAGGACGACTTCAAGTCACAATCGGGGTACATTTTTTGTTTGAATAACGGAGCAGTGAGCTGGAAATCTTCCAAGCAAGATACTGTTGCCGATTCAACAACAGAAGCGGAGTATATCGCTGCGTCGGAAGCAGCAAAGGAGGCAGTTTGGATCCGAAAATTCCTAATCGGATTAGGAGTAGTTCTGTTAGTAGCTGAGCCCGTGCCATTGTATTGTGACAATAACGGGGCTATAGCACAAGCTAAGGAACCAAGGTCTCATCAACGATCCAAGCATGTTCTTCGGCGTTACCATCTGATTCGGGAGATTATACATCGTGGCGATGTAAAGGTCGAGAAGGTCACATCGGATGACAACATTGCAGATCCGCTGACGAAGGATGTTCTTCAGCATGTGTTTGAACGACATATACATAGTTCAGGTATTAGATGCTTGAGTGACTGGCTATAGGCCAAGTGGGAGATTGTTAGACATTATGACCCATAGCGTCACTGTTTTGTAAATGATATTGTATTATTGTACAAAATTGACTATGTGATAATGAAATTGCCTTTTGCCGTTTTGTAAATTATTTACTTTGATATATTAATGGCAAAAGTCCATATGATTAGTTCCGTATTGAGATGATATGAGACAGTATCAATATAAAAGGTTTAATCATTAAATATCCCTAGTCGGAGTATTATCGAGATCGGACATCGATAATGCGGAATAGACTAGTATTGCACTTGTGCGCGTTGTGATGGCACAACGGCATAGTTCTCATATATTTAAGTATTGGATACTTATGCAAGTGCGATAGGAGGTTGTGTTTTACCGATGGTACGGAAAACAGCTTCGCTCTGGATAGACCCCTGCAGAATCCCATTGGTAATATGTCTGCGTGTCTATGGGAGGCCGCATCAGGGTAGGTGTATATGGTCTTAACCTGAGACTTGCATCGCTAGTACTTGCGACAATCGGTAAACTTTGGTTTTGGTGGTTCGGGGCTTTAATCGGTTCTGTGTACACCTCTTCTGGGTTTATCGAGAATCGTAGTGTACTGGATGTGATGTCAAGATGGAAGTATCACTTCAGACATATGGAGATGATGATCACGCAAGATACAGAACTAGTACTCTATAAAAGGTTGCAACCGTCGGGACAATATGACCAGGTCAGGATTGTCCGATTTAAAGAGACTAGTTGTTTGATATCCGATATATGTTTCGTACGGGGCAGACACATTTCCAGCCCCAGGCCTAACATGTGATCGTCCGATACTGGATCGATGTACGCGATACTACGGTATATTACGCTTGATAAAGATCTAATATTCCAATAAGAATATTTCTGGAGAATTGGGTAGGCATGGCGCTTTGCTAGAAGCCAACCTTGTCTTGTAAATCGGTAAAAAGTAGTACGAGGTACGTACGTGTTCGGATTATCCGACGACCGTATTTACTGCCAACATATCCGGAGATCTCTTGGGTCGCTTCCTGAAGATTCACCTATGATGTTTGATTCGAACTTTATTAATCTTGGATTAATTACGGAGAAACTTTATCTTGGATAAAATGCCTAATTAGGAGAGAGAACGATTAATTTGGAATTAATCGATAAAATAATATATTCGAAATATTAAACGAAATTAGATTTCGACGCGGAATTAAAATCGGATTTTAATTCGGGAAATTAATTAATTTAGAATTAATTCGTTAGCGATGTGAATAGTAATTTCGCTAGGCATAATTATTTAATTTATGTCGCGACGGAAATTCGTTAATTCGGAATTAGCGAAACCGAGCCCGAAAGTGTTTGCGGACACATTCGTATTTTGAAACGAGTGGGACCCGCAAGTCACATCGCGAAGTCTCATCACTTGACATGACTAGTTGATGGATGTCACAAGTCACCTTTATTGAGTGACACATTGTCACTGTTCACGATGTAAGTAGGTGAGGCCATTTAATGGCTTTTTGGAGGGAAAACGTTTTTACCTTTTGGAAAGGTATTTACCAAATATTTTGGTAATTATTATCATATCTCTCTCGGTTTTTTTTGAAATAAGAAAGAAAAGAAAAGAATAGAATACAAAAAGCCTTCTCTCCCTCTTTCTCTTGCTCACGCCGTGAGCTTCCACAGGCAAGAAAAATTTTGTTTTTCATTTTCTCCATTTGCTAGCACAATGAAGGATCAAAGGAGGTGATAGGGAAACAACCTTGGAGCTTGGAATACTAAAAGGCTTGAAGCTTCTTCTTCACTTCTTCTTGGCCGAAAGTTTCCACCTTGAAGACTCAAGGATTTTCTTCATCATTTTTCATCACAAGCTTTGTAAGTATGATTCCGCCATGCTTCAAGTTTTACATATATAAATCATGTGTTTCATTCGCTTATACTTTCTTTGGGACTAATAATAGAAACCAACATGATCATGCTTCTTCTATGTGTGATTGGGGAACCCCGTTCTGACTGGTAAAGTTATTTTATGAGTTGATATTCAGTTGCAGTATTTCCTGTGGATATATTGTCGACGTTAGATAGGTCATAACGATAACTTTGTGTGCTGTTAACATCGAGAAAATAAATCATCGGTTACCTTAGAATTTAATGTGTTTTGAATTGAATATCTTTCGATTGTTGGTTTGGGATGTGAAACCTTCAATTGAGTAATAAAAAGAATCAATAACTAAATATAGGAATTCGATATAATGCTGCAGATAGACAAAAATTCATTTTCATGCCTTAATCACCAGTGTCTACCGAAGAAGAAAGTATAGGGGACTACTTGGTCTGCTTCATGGAAGCCACTATGACAACTTGGGTGATTGCGTCTGGCTGAAGACATTAAACTTAGCGCTAGCGGGGAGGCAACCCTTGCATCTGCATTTCTTTTATTTTATTTTACTTTTATTTTTATTTTTATTTTCTTCACTTTAGTTTTATTTTATTATGGGTTAATTGCATGTTTATTAATTGCATGAGTATTTATGTAGGTGTTAGTGCAACCTACACAGCCCACACAACCACAGTCTCACCAGTAGGAACCTGATCAATTCTGTGCCTGGTAGTGTTGTTCCTTACTCATTTTTATTTATATTTATCTTACATTGAGGACAATGAAAATTTTAAGTGTGGGGGTGTATGCATGTGCATGATAATACATGTTATATACATAAAATTATTTTGTTTGTTTTTAGTCCTTAATAGTAAAGCATAAGTCCAATGACGATATTGTTTGCTTTAGGGTGAAATCTTAGAAAAGACAAGTTTTTTAATGTACTTTTATCTGATACATTGAGTAATTGATCTAGGTTAGACTCGTAAGCACTTAACTATAGGATTTTAGTAGTAAGATCCTAGGTAGTTAGCAAGGTGACTAGTTGAAGAAATTGCATATCGATGAATGACAGTTTTCTTAGATGTCTATCCTGATTTGCTAGTGTTATGATGTATGGTATGGTAAAAAAATAAAAAGAGAAAGTCTCGAAAGAAATAAATTAAACCACCTATAACCGATAAGCGTGAAGCTACCCATGGGCTAGTGTTAGGACCACCATGAGGAGAAATGTTACCTTAAAGGGTAGGTGTGTTGAAAAAAAGTTCAAAAGGAGGGAAAAAAAAGACAAGAAAAGAAAAAAAATCATATTATACTGAGCATAGAAAAGCAGTTGTAGAGCATAATTGAGATGTCTAGGTTGGTTTGACCCATCAGATCCCAATTTTTAAACGAAATCATTGAGTTTGCTTATCTAGGATTCAAGCTGTGAATGAACCTTTACACACACACTATGAGTCTGGCTTAGATGATTTATTCAAGGACTTGGATTTGAATTGCATTGAGTACTTTAAAAGTTCTCTGATTTTATTACTAGGCATTCTTTGAGGACAATAATATGTGTAACTATTGGGACAATTTCATTTTGTTTTTGCATGTTTGCATGTGTTTTGAATGACGTTTGTGGGTGTCGTCGCTGTAAGCCCTCACGAGACTATAACTCGTCCACTAGGGCCACATAGGGGTTTAAAGGCTTATTGCATACGTAAAATGCAATCATGATCCCTACGAAAGTGGCTTAGATAGTTTTTATTTATTTATTTAGTTCTTAGTTTCTTTTTGCGCTTGAATTGCTAGGGACAAGAAATAAGAGGGTTGGGGTTGTGATAAGTGCATGAAAATATACTTTGAACATCGCTAATTCGGCTTCATTATCATGTGTTTAATCTTAATTATAGCTTATTTTGTGTTTTGTTATTAGGAAGCAATGAAATATGGATATTGGAGCAATTGTATGTGTTTCGGGACCTTACGGACACATCAGAAGCACGCACGAAATGAGCGGAAACAAAAGAATCATTATCCAGCAAAGTTATGGCCACACGTCGCGACGCGCAATGGCCATGCATCGTGACACGGAAACGTTTTCCAGGGTTTTTGATTAGTTTTTTTTACGCAAATAAGGCCTCATGGACTTCTCTATATAAACCCAAGCTCGTCCAAAACCCTAGGGGGGAGAAAAGAGGAGAAAAATATATAAAAAAACACACAATAAAGAGCCACAAACACAATTTTGAGAGAGAAGAACGAAGAACTTCAAGCCCACATGACGTCTCTCCGATCTATCAAGGATATATCTATCTTCTACATGGAGAACTAATCTCATAGGCAAAACTAAGGATGAAATCTTGTATTTAAGTTTTTATGTTCATGTTGTTGATTTCTAAGTACTTTTTAACGTTTAATACAATTGATGGTTATTATTCTTTATTATCTTTCGATTTATAATCTAGAGATTGTGTTTTACCAATTTGCATATAGGAATAGTCATGCTTCTTCTATGTGTGATTGGGGAACCCAATTGTGACTGGTAAAGTTGTTTTATTAGTTGATCTTTTGCTGCAGTATTGCCTGTGGGTATATTATCGACGTTAGATAAGTCATAACGATAACTTTGTGTGTTGTTAACATAGAGAAAATAAATCATCGATTACCTTAGAATTTAATGTGTTTTGAATTGAATATCTTCTGATTGTTGGTTTGGGATGTGAAACCTTTAATTGAGTAATAAAAAGAATCAATAATTGAATATATGAAGTTGATACAATAAGGAAATACCTCTCAGAACTTATAAGATAGAATAAGAAACACTTAAAGGATAATACCTCTCGGATAAGAAGACATAGGTATAGATCATAGAAGTTCTAGGTACAGAATAGAAAAAAAAAACGAAAAGAAATTTAAGTAAAAGGTTTAGAGAGAGAACTGTCGAAATAAGGCGACAATAGAAAGGGATACTAGATAAACAATAACATGAGTGCATAAGTATCAAGATAGACTTTTGATGGTTAAGTTCAGTAGAACTATAGAAAAATTACGAATGCTTAAACCGCAAGCTTTTGCAATCTCATTAGAAAGGAAACGGAAGGTAAGGAGTATAATCCATAAGTTTCCATGTAATGTACCTAGCTAGAAACAAAGAAAAATACGTACTGAAACGAATTTCTTGGAAATGTGATATAAATGAACCAAGGAAACTAAGTATATGGATATTGTTGAGACCAGGACAATACTTGATGGAATACGACTAAAGGAATAAGTGAAAGTGGGATGACCGGACAAGGAAAATAGGTCAGTGTGAAAAACAGTTAACCAAAATTATACTAGCAACGAATTTGGAGGTATGAAAAGAGTATAAACAATAATCAGAACCGAATTGGCATCATCAGCGCCAACAATAAGGTCATATGGTTTACTTGCAAAGTGGTGAGTATCTATTCTGCACTAGAATACATAAAACGAACATAACAGTGATTTATTTCATAATGTTTTAGCCAATCAAGAAAAAACGTCAGAGATATGTCCAGAAGCAATATTTTGAAATTAAGAGGTATCGGGAAACTATGATGGTAAGTTTAAGGCATATAAAAAGGGTAACCACAAATTATAAGGACCTAAGCCCAATAGGTAAATAGAGATGCGAGGACTTGAAGGTCGAAGTTGATGTTAGTTGAAACTCAGTAAAGAAAAAGAGAGAGTTAAATAGATAAATTAAGAGGAAGAATATCATAATTAGATCGAGCATATGGGGCTAGGGGAAATTTTTAGTAAGGTTATTTTTCAATGCATTTAAAGAATGTGAGAAAGCCTAACCATATAGAGTATTAGTATATCTAAGGATTTCAGAAGTACCAGGAATCAGAAAATAAGATTAGATAAGTGAAAAGGATGTATGACACTATTTACGGGTATTAGTGCAAGTAACGTATTTTAGAAATATAATCTTCTGAGGAACTTAGTGTTGTAGTAGTTTTCCAGTAATCGAGGATTCATGACTAATATCGAAGGTTGTGTAGTAAATAAAGAATAGTAAAGAAACCTTAGCGTTTGACGAAGCACATATAACATTACATATTAATTAGAGCACTAAATAGTCTATATTAAATCAAGAGATGAACATAAAACATAAG
This sequence comes from Zanthoxylum bungeanum, assembly GCA_019454045.1. NCBI lineage: Eukaryota > Viridiplantae > Streptophyta > Magnoliopsida > Sapindales > Rutaceae > Zanthoxylum > Zanthoxylum bungeanum. The sequence continues at coordinate 46,810 of SKCR01033867.1, read as the reverse complement.
AAAGCTAAGGTTATTAAACTTGATTGGTATTTGAGGAAATGGAAGAATAATAACGAGATGAATGAAATATGGGATGACATTAGATCAACATGAGTCATACATAAGTCATGATAAGACAGTTTCTAGACGATAAGTATTCTGGGAACTACAAATCGGGGAATAAACAGTTTTAATAAAGAATAAGCCTAATTCGGTAGATGGTATGTGTTGATGAAAAAATTGGAATGATTGAAAGAAAATGATGACCATTTTAAGATTTGATAAGTTTCTTGAAGAACTCACACCTTTATATGGATAGAATACACTATACAAATCTAATTACCATACTAGAAAAATGGTCGAAATGGGGACTACCAAAGATTTAATTTTCAGTTATAAGGGTCGAATAGAATATACCAGCATAAGAGATTTCCAGGAATCATAATTTTAAGCTCTTGGATAGCAAAGTAGAAAGCAAGTAAAAGAAGATAAGAGTAGCAGAGACCAGATGTCTTCATACCAAGACGGACCTAAGAAGTTCAACATCAGAAGGGATTCGAGGACGAATCCTATTTAAGGGGGGAGAATTTGTAACACCTCGGTAATCATGATGACTATTACGGGACGTATGATACATGATATAAATCAAGTTCGAAAATGTATACACTCATGAAATGACTTTTGGGACAGTCGGTAAATTCCTCGCAATTCCGATATGAAATTTGTCTGATATTCCACTCCAAATAGCTCCTAGTATTTGGGTCATAATTTCTTAATATGATCTCCAAATTTTATTAACTTTATACCGTCGGAAATCTAAGACTGAGACCTACAACTTCTTTGTTGGACAAATTTCAAAATTCGTATAAGAAAGTAGTCACAAATCGTGATATTCATAACTGCTACAGTGAATTTCGAAAATGTCTAGAATTTAGTGATGTGGCAAGTTTTGGACCACTCTTTTGAAATAAAAATCAGCTCTTCTCATTATAAAGCCTACAATATTCACCTATCCTTCTCATTTTTGGTCAAATATGTAGGAAGCTTGAAGAGAAGCTTGGAGAAAAGTTTGGAATCGAGTGGTGTTGACCTCAAGCTTATTTCTCATGCAAAGCGAGTTATAATCTTTTTTCCCTCTTCTAATTTCAGTTATGGGCTTACAAATTAAAAGCCCCAAATCATCATTATTAAGCCCTAATTGCTCACTTTTATATTTTAACTTAAATATAACGAGTAGTAAGCATACTCATGTATTTTATGATCTTATACACATGGATTAAGCATGATTGTGTTGGATGCCCAATTATTCTTCCCTTAAGGGGCTGGCTGAATTTCATCAATTAAAAAAGGGGTTATTATTGTAACCATTTTTGTTGAATCATGTTTAGAAGTGAGGGCATCGCGACACTCGAGTAGCAAGTCGCGACGTAAGAGCAACGTCACGATGCTCAACCTCTAGTGTCGTGATGCGAAACAAAACATGCTCTCTGCCTGGCTTTGCTTATATTGGCGTAGCGATGCGCCAGACCTGGCGTCGCGACGCGATAAAGAAAAATTTCCTATCATTTTAGTTTCAACTTGGGATATTAGAGGCCACCCTTAGAATCTTATATCGGCACATGTATACGTCTTACACCATGTCACAAACATGATACATCAGAGATAACAGTTAGTTGAATTAATAAGCTTAGCCAAGTTTCGAAACATAATTCACGACTTATGTGCTAACCAAGTCTATTGATTTTAGATTATCGGCAAGAACCACAATTCTCTTCGATGAATGAAGGAAATACCTGCCAGATTCCCAATTCTCTGAGTGGACCATTTTTCTCAAACTGTATTTACTTATATGTTTATGAATCGAAATTTAATTTTTCACATTTAGGGCGTTAGCCAAGTTTATTTTCAACTATACTTTGAAAAAGTATTATTTGAGAAATGTTTTAGAAAGATTGATTTCAAAGTATGATTTTGTGATTTTGGAGGCAGGGGGAAAAAGCCACCTCAGATGTAACTTGGTACATATATTGGAATTAAAGGATGTAACGTGTGCAAATGTAGAGCATGACTAGGGGGATGGCGATACATAACGCCCTTAGATCCTAGATTTTAGGGCAGGGGCGAGATGTAAATGCCCCTAGATCATAGATTCAGAGATAGGATAATTGCATGCATTGGAGGACGGTGATACGTAACGCCCCAATGGCATAGGTTTGCACATCTGGCTCCAGTTCAGTGGCTTGAGGGACGGCGATACGTAACGCCCCAAGATCACTAGTTTAGGCTTATGGGGGGACGGTGATATGTAACACCCTCATGTGTCAGGTTTTCTACAGATACTCAAAGACATGGTTTTTCATAATGATGGTTTTGTAAAAAAAAAAAAACTTTTACGAGAAACAGTTTTATAAGAAATTCATAACTTTACATAAAGAAATGTTACTAGCAAGATTCACAGAAAGAGATTTGATTTTCAGAAAATATCTATTCTCCTTGAGACGATTTTGATTTCAGTAAAATGAATGTTTTGCAAAGCATTTCAGTTTCAGTTTTAAAACTGTCACTAGGTCGTTCAAACGATCTAACCCCCCCACTCTTAGTTTCTTTGTTTTGCAGGTTACTTGGAGGATGAGCTCTGGAGGATGGATACTGATGGTAGTCACTAGGGTGTTTGGGACCACTAGGTCGAGTCAGAAGTTTAACTCTGTCAGAGTCAATGTAAAGTTGCATGCATATGTTCGTATTAGTCATTGTATATGTTTAAGATGTCCATTGGCATAATGGTAAAATAAAATGTCATTGTGTATATGGTTATGATTATTAAAATACAATTTATGTCGATGAGTTGGGCAATGGTCCCTATGCATGAGTTGTACTTGAGATGTACTAGTATTGATGATCATAGTGACAGGCTTAGGGGATAGTACTGCCTATTCCCTGCCGGGTAGCATCTCCTGGAGGGGGATGTTACAAAGATGATAGTTGAGCATGGTCTAAAGAGTCAGTGACTACAGTGGGTAGAGTGATGGGATCTTTTATACGTAGTATGCTCGGGGTACTAGTATGTGAGACGCTACTTCTCTAGTATCTGATCCTCGAGTACGTCATCAACCCTATAAAAAGGTTAGTAAGAATTTCCATAGTTATTCGAATATCTTTCCTTGTGAAAGTATTTGTATTCTTTATTCAAGTGAAACTCCCTCCTTAATCATCCTAGTTTATTAATATAAGTTCAAGATAAGTTATGAAACTAGATAGTAAAATTCTAAGAATATCCATTTAAGGGAGTAAAAGAGAAGGAGAAAACTATAAGCGAAAGAAATGAATGAGGTACAAATGTTTGAGGCTACCAGAGACAAAGAGAAGTGGAGAGACAGAACGAGATAATAAATAAAGTGTCAGGACTCATAGTAGTAAGAAGAACAAAGTAAGCTTGTGCAAGAATAAGAGATGCTAGATAAACTCGAGTAAGATTCTTTTTTTCCTCAGAAAAATTTTTCTAAACGGATCAATTAGCCTTTGACTAATTCGTATAGATAGCGAGTTTCCCGAATGCTGAAGAATATACATAAAAGAAAAGGAAACAATGAACCAGGCTCTGTCGTGGAGATTTCCAATGGACTTGAGATATCAAAAAGGATATAGAGATTTCAGAAGTTCAAACCCAGGTTTGTAAGCAAATAAAACGAAAGTCGTAAGGAAAAATAATTAATTGTCAAGAACCTGATATAGAAATAGCCTTAAGCCACCTAGATCTCAAACCTCTTAGTGGTACTACTTAAGGAAGTTGTCCTGACATAGTCTATCTGATACCCATCTTACATGAGTAATAGACTCTGTCAGAATATAGAGTATTAGCACGAGCATAACGACATCTGTTGAGACGTGAAACTGCTACCCCAATCTTATTAGCATACATATAAAGATAACCGTAAGGAAGTCTGATGATGGCATGTACTAAATAAGGAATAGAGAACGCTGAAAGATAGATCACCTAGAAAGGACCAATGAGGTTTCTAAGAATAGAACAGAAGAACCCAACATAAACCAAGATTAGCAAATTTGCAGTACCGGTAAAACTTATAGATCGAGTCACTGCCAATAGAAATCAGTGTGGACTAAAAGGGACAGACCCATGAGATTAGAAATACTCGGGAGTTAACAAGAGTACCAGCCTAAACAATAAGATTAAGAGGTATAACTACAGGTTATAGCAAGAGTAAAAATTAGAAGTCTAGAAAGTAGCCCATAAGAAAGAACCACCAATAGCCTCGGCAATCCGGCTTAGAGTCAAAGGATAGGATGTGGAAATGTAAAGAAGGGTGTGAAAAGTAATAAGGGAGCTTAGAATAGATAGTAACATGGATAACATAGTTTAGAGACAATAACGAATATTGAGATCTGAAAATAGATGATAAAAGTTGTGGAACCCTGAAATAAGGAAAAGTCGATGCATATTCCAACAGAACGGATGGTAAATTTTCTTTCCAGTAGCCCTACTCTAGTAAGAGCATATATATCTAACCAAACATAGGAAGCATGTACTCACCCTTGAACGTAGAGCCAGTAAGAACTTGAACAGAAGTATAACCCATAAGTTTCCACGTAATGTACCTAGCTAGAAACAAAGCAAAATACGTACTGAAACGAATTTCTTGGAAATGTGATATAAAGAAACCAAGGAAACTAAGTATATGGATATTGTTGAGACCAGGACAATACTTGATGGAATAAGACTAAAGGAATAAGTGAAAGTGGGATGACCGGACAATGAAAATAGGTCAGTGTGAAAAACATTAACCAAAATTATACTAGTAACGAATTTGGAGGTACGAAAAGAGTATAAACAATAACCAGAATCGAATTGTCATCATCATCGCCAACAATAAGGCCATACGGTTTACTTGCAAAGTGGTGAGTATCTATTCTGCACTAGAATACATAAAACGAATATAACAGTGATTTATTTCATAAAGTTTTAGCCAATCAAGGAAGAACATCATAGATATGTCCAGAAGTAATATTTTGAAATTAAGAGGTACCGGGAAACTATTATGGTAAATTTAAGGCATATAAAGAGGGTAACCACAAATTATAAGGACCTAAGCCCAATAGGTAAATAGAGATGCGAGGACATGAAGGTCGAAGTTGATGATAGTTGAAACTCAGTAAAGAAAAAGAGAGAGTTAAATAGATAAATTAAGAGGAAGAATATCATAATTAGATCGAGCATATTGGGTAGGGGAAATTTTTAGTAAGGTTATTTTTCAATGCATTTAAAGAATGTGAGAAAGCCTAACCATATAGAGTATTAGTATATCTAAAGATTTCGGAAGTACCAGGAATCAGAAAATAAGATTAGATAAGTGAGAAGGATGTATGACACTATTTGCAGGTATTAGTGCAAGTAACATATTTTAGCAACATAATCTTCTGAGGAACTTAGTGTTGTAGTAGTTTTCCAGTAATCGAGGATTCATGACTAATACCGAAGGTTGCGTAGTAAATATAAAGAATAGTAAAGAAACCTTAGCATTTGACGGAGCATATATAACATTACCTATTAATTAGAGCACTAAAGAGTCTATATTAAATCAAGAGATGAACATAAAACACAAGAAAGCTAAAGTTATTAAACTTGATTGGTTTTTGAGGAAATAGAAGAAGAATAACGAGATGAAGGAAATATAGGATGACCTTAGATCAACATTAGTCATACATAAGTCATGATAAGATGGTTTCTGGTTGATAAGTGTTATGGGAACTACAAATCGGGGAATAAACAGTTTTAATAAAGAATAAGCCTAATTCGGTAGATAGTATGTTTTGATGAAAAATTGCAAGGATTGAAAGAAAATGATGACTATTTTAAGATTTGATAAGTTTCCTGAATAACTCACACATTTATATGGATAAAATATACTATACATATCTAATTACCATGCGAGACAAAGGGTCGAAAGGGGGACTACCAAAGATTTAATTTTCAGCTATAAGGGTCGAATAGAATAAACTAGAAGAAGAGATTCCCAGGAATCATAATACTGAGCTCTTGAATAGAAAAGTAGAAATCAAGTAAAGGAAGATAATAGTAACATAGACCAGTTGTCTTCATACCAAGACGGACCTAAGAAGTTCAACATCAGAAGGGATTCGAGGACGAATCATAATTAAATGGGGAGAATTTGTAACACCTCGGTAATCATGATGACTATTACAGGACGCATGATACATGATATAAATGAAGTTCGAACACGTATACACTCATGAAATGACTTTTGGGGTAGTCGGAAAATTCCTCGCAATTCCGATATGAAATTTGTCTGATATTCCACTCCAAATAGCTCTTAGTATTTGGGCCATAATTTCTTCATATGATCTCCGAATTTTATGAACTTTATACTGTCGAAAATCTATGATTGAGACCTACAACATCTACGTTGGACATATTTCCAAATTCGCATCAGAAATAAGTCACAAATTATTATATTCATAACTGCTATAGTGAATTTCAAAAATGTCTAGAATTTAGTGATTTGGCAAGTTTTGGACCACTATTTTGAAATAAAAATCAGCCCTTCTCATTATAAAACCTATAGTATTGACCCATCCTTCTCATTTTTGGTCAAATATGTGGGAATCTTGAAGAGAAGCCTGGAGAAAAGTTTGGAAACGAGTGGTGTTGACCTCAAGCTTATTTCTCGTGCAAAGTGAGTTCTAATCTTCTTTCACTCTTCTAATTTCAGTTTTGGGCTTACAAATTAAAAGCCCCAAATCGTCATTCTTGAGCCCTAATTACTCACTTTTATATTTTAGCTTAAATATAATGAGTAGTAAACATGATGGTTCTGATTGTTGATGAAGATCGTAGGTAGATGGTGGATAAGATGGAAAATATGATGGTTCTTCGTACTTTGAATTATTCCAATAATTCTGTCATTCTGAAAGGTATATATATTGATCGCTCGGGTGGTTACCATCACATATCACACATCTCCCCATTTCGTTATGTTGAGAAAATGTAGTATTACTTGGTTCTGACATCCAGTGAAAGTTGTTGGGCTGGACAACAGGCCTCAGAAAACCGGACTGTTGCTCCCAGATTTGGGGTGTATCTTCTTCTAGTAAAGCTCGTGATCTCTCAATCTCCTAAAAAAGATCCATGTCAACCACCTGAAAAATAAAAGAAGGAAATAAAAATTACAAATAAAAATAAAGAAAATTAGATACAAGTAAATTAGATAGCTTCAAAATTAATAACTCAAGAAAAATAATTCCCCGACAACGGCGCCAAAATCTTGACCGGCGTAAACACACACGTATAACGCAAGCGCACATATCGTTCAAGTAATATAAAAATATCGATCCCATGAGGACTTAATTCCTACTGTTGTTATTAATTATTGATACTATTTATTTACAGGTATCTAATTATAGGGAGAAGAGAATGATTGCTTTTGTTGGTTGAATATGGATTTGATAAATAAAATACTTAAAGACACAAAAGAAAATACTAAGGAAAATAACAAAAGACTCAAAGATCTAGGGTTGTGACTCCACACAATATTATTATAAAGATGAATTGATTCTCTTATATATGTGTAATAAATTAGTTTGCTAACCTGGAACACGAAGATATGCAAAAGCCTCTGTCGATGGTCAGATGCAAATACCCAGTATAACCCAATTGAACCATATGTCTATGTCAACCAAATTACCTGGATTCATTAAGTTTAAGTTCCAATAGTGGCTACCCACGCCCGACAAGTATATGTCTATCCTGTAAGGAAATCTATTAAAGGGTTATCTATCCTCAAGGAAGATCGTGAGCTATTGAATCTAAGGCTGAAACCTAAAATCTCTTCGTCAAGTTCATTTTAAGTTTACCAAATCAATCTTCTTAATGGCCAATTAACAAGAAGCATTAAGCTTAAGACTCAATAAACAAACTAAAGAATTACCCAATATAATTAAATCAATTATTAAGCACGTGAATATTGTGTTTCATCACTTCCCTAGAATAAAAATAAAATATTGGGGTTATATGATCCATATTTAATATTTCTTATCTAGAAATCTCACTTATTATAATATATAAATTATTTGATGTTCTGCTTTTTCAGGAATTAATAATGTTAAACATTTAAAACCAGCCATAGAGGCGGTAATCCATTTAGTCCAATTACACCAGCCATATAGGCGATAATTATCTGTCACATAAAGACCAGCCATATAGGCGGTAAAGTAATTTATATTTAACCCGACCATATAGGCGGTAATAAAGTCTGACATTAATTAATCCAGGTTAAATTATAATTTAAATATTATAATTAAGTGAGATTTACCTAGATAATTATATTAAATGTTTCACCTTTTACCCCAGCGCAAATTTAACTACAAACCATAAAGAAAATAAAAAAATACTGAAATTAAAATTAAAAATAAAAATATATAAATTAATTATTTAATTATAATTACAAAATAAATGCTATCATATGAAATCAGGGAAAAATCCCAAGGAAAGCACACCAAATGAGGTGCAAAAAGCTTCAATTTATAGGCAGCTGAGTAGGCCCGCATCGCGACGCGAGATTCCTTCTTGTGTCGCGACGGCAAGCTAGTTACACGGGATCTGAAGTGCGTTGACCTGGTCATTTCTGAAGTGGCACGCGGATTTTGTTGGCCCAATAGAATTGTGACACGTGGCACGCAGTATGATCAGTCCAATGACATGTTGACACGTGGTAGACGGTGATTCGCGGATGATGCGGTCCATTCAGAAGATGACACATGTCACGCGGAGTATCGGCACCATAGGATTTTGACACGTGTCACGACGCATGTTAGCGGATCTTCTGTGATGATGACACGTGGCACGGCGCACGTTAGCAAGTCAAATTTCTCAGATTTTGACACGGGTCCCCGGCGCATGTTAGCATAATGCGACGCACGTTGGACATCTCGACGCGCCAAATTACCAAAATGCCCTTTTGCGTCATTTTTGTCTATTTTGGGCCCAAATTGCTTCCAATGCTTCCCAAACTTTATTTATCTGCAAAATAATAATAAAACACATCAAAGCATTCACAAAACTCAAGAAACTATACAAAATATTAGGTCAAATGAGTGGGAAATAGTGATATAATTACCACTCATCAACCATGGGTTTCGACAGTGTTGAGATAGGTCATCATCCTCAAGACGTGCTCTCGGACTACTGTCTCATCCTTCATCCTAGCAGTCATCGCTGAGACCATAACCTCATGACGTTGACGCTCCGAAGGCTGCCCGAACATGCCTTGTAATGACTCTATCATCTGAGATGTTGAAGCCATAGACTCATGTTTTGCAGCAAGAACCTCAGACATCCCTGCCAGCAAGTAGCAGCGGGCTTTCTCATTTGCCACGACCTATTTCTGGTAGCCATCGCGCACAGCTTGGCCAATATTTCTGGCAGGCTCGGGAGGACACTCATTCATTAGGACAAACTTTAGGTCTTCACAGACCAGAATAACGTTCATGTTACTTTTCCACTTAACATAGTTTTCTCTCGTTAATTTATCGTTTGAGAGTATGGAAATAATTGGAGAAACCATGGCTGAAAAATAAAAATAAATATTCATGTAACATTCATTCATCGCATATTAAATATGATGCATGAACCATGAATAACGAATTAGAAACCTAAGAGAATTACTATGCCATGGAAATCTATCATCCTACAAGTAAGTATCGCCGTAGGGTAGGTCAAGTACTTGCATGATAGATCGAGACAACCTCAATTGATTAATATATACAGGAATAACTCTTATTCCTATATTAACCAACTACCGTTTGATTCGACCAAGGAATTTCGATTAACATTTAATCATTCCTTTGTGAGTGTGACCCGTCATTTCGGGACCCTTGGACTTAACTAGTGAAATGCCACCGTAGGGTAGGTCAGTTTACCAGATACATCTAGAATCCCTATCATCTCGGAATCCAAACCTGATATTGACCCAAAATGGACACCATCCGTAGGGGGACGAAATCAAAGCTGTCTCAAGGCGCATTTTGAATCTCACATTTTCGGACTAACAACGGAGATCGCGGGATATACTGTCGTATATCCCTCTCTCACTCACTATTATGAATTTAAGGTTTCTATTTATAAAATATCTAATATTTTAATTTAACTAGTGTGAATAAATTTATGGCGGCTAAATCATAACTCTTATTTACAATAGTTCACCATTAGTGACCTAACCAATTTTAACTCTTAAAATTTATATCACTAATTTTCATTAGTCTCTACTAATAGTATTACTCAATTAAACTAATTTAATAAGAGTATTATTAGTGACCTATTATATTTTAACTCTTAAAATACTAGAACACTAATAGGTTTAAAATTTTAGAATTCTAAAATGATCAAGATTTAAATTAAACCATTTAATTAATCCAAGTGCGTTATAAAATCCAAAGATACGTGGAATTGCATCCCGAGTGCAGATCACATTACCGTCTATTTGGATTCGGCTATGGAATTTATATCCGGGTTTCTATCCTATATACCGATGGAATTTATGATGCACTTATTAAGCCAAATATATTAGAATTCAAATTTTAAACCTTAAAATCAATTAATTTAATTAATCGTTTTCCATGCATACCATATTCCAATTTAACATTTTAAATCACATAAAATCACATTTCATGCCTAGAATATATATGCATCTAAAGCATGTTATGGTATGTGAAATGCAAGAGTGGACACCCTAAGCTATATGACATGTTATTCAAACATTTCGAATGAAAACATATATATAACATAAAAAAATATTTTGCATTGACCGAGCTCTTATTTTTCCCTATACTAATCTAATTAGTACAAAAATTCCCAAGGCATTCCTTGGTCTTCAAATCACGCTCCAAGGTGGTGTTGGCTTCTTTTGCGACCTCGGTGCTCCAAATTACAATAATTGAAATTTTACATTGGAAAAATTAAAATTACAATAATTATAAACAATGGTATTATGGCTTTACATCCCAAAACCAAAACTAACATAAAAATAAGAGCCGGAAAAATTTACGACCAATACAAAATCCACTCATCACATGAAAAATCAATAAACATTCATCTCATGAATATTATTTCGTGCCTACTCATCTAAACATGCATATTAATATTGATAACTCATATAAATATAAAAAACAGTAACTTTAAATGAAAAAGAGAAGGGTTAAGAACACTTTTCAACCTTGCTCTCGATGCCAATTGTAGGAAACGATTTCCTTGCATAGCGGAAGCACGTTAGACTCCCCGGATCGGACTTGAAAATTTTTTTTGCCCTTCCCTTTGAGTGGCCGAATGCAACCAGTACCACCACTGAAATTTTGCTTCTGTTTTAGACCAAATTCCAACCCCGAAACAATCCCCGAAAAGTAGCACAAAAATTGGACTATTTTCGACCCGATTCGCACCAGTGCATTACTGAAACAGCCCATGAAATGCGTGGACAGTGGCTGTGTTTCAGTTCTGATTTTTCACTTAAAAACAGCTCCAATACAACCCTAAAACACCCCTATATGTTCCTCCAAAAAATCTGGATTAAAACGAAACCAAACCGAGTCCCGTTTTACCAAATAAGGGCCGGTAGTGAGGAAAATAAGCCTCACTGCCGAATACCAAATAAGAAGAAGATGAAGATGCTTATTTGTTCGACACCACAAAGTCTTACGAGCTATATCTCGTTACCAACGGAAACTAGTGTGGGCTAGACTTACAATATTAATCCCTAAACAATTTAGAGATAGAATCACACTTAGATTTTGTTTGTTTTTCTTCTTATTCTTTATTTTTTATTTTCTCAACACTTTGAGAGAATTTAGATAAGAAGAAGATGGAGGATAGGGTAGAATGAAAAGTATTGGAAAAAAAACAAATTTTTCTTTTTATACTTAAGGTTATTTTTATTTTCAAAAAACAAAACCTTTTCCCCTTCCTCATTTGCAAGTTTCTGCCATATAACGATTTTGGTATTAATTTTGTAACATAAAATTTAATTACCATAATGAAATATATGTTACAAAATTAAAGTGTAATTACCTTTCAAAAAATGTAACCACCAAATTTTAAGTCCAAGAGTTTTGCAACCTAGCATAACTCACCAAGAGTTTCCAAGTTTAATGCAAGAGTTTTACAACCTAGCATAACTCACCAAGGGTTTCTAAAACCCAAGATTTGGAAATTCTAAATTTGACCTCATTAAATTATATCATATATAATTTAATATTTATCCATTCAGAAATTATCATATAATTATTAAAATAATATATTAACTTTTAATATATAGTTTCAAAACTAATATTATTAATCATATTAATAATATTTATACATATATGAGTATATAATTGGACTATCCAATTATACTAAATCCGCTACAGTATATTGAGCTAGCACGAGGACCAAATGGATCTACGATTCCGAGCTCCAATAATCTAAAAATATTAATTAAGCTCTTAATTAAATATTTCGAATTATTAACTCCGGGTTATTCCACTAAAAACCAGAAGTTGAACTCTCGTTCCCGCAGATAGTATATTAAGCCGAACCATGTCGGTGTCCATCAATATAGTCACTACATACAGATTAACCCTTCACGCGTATCTCGTAATTAGTGCCGAGTCATAATGTCTGTTATACCCCTCTAATTATATTTACCTTAAGTATCATTAGTTCTCTAATGAATGATTTATTTATAACCATTATGAATTTTAATCTTTCTATTCGTAATAGAAAGACTTGAGCACTATAACTGTTCAAGTACCGAATTAACCCTTAAGGAAGATATTCTTCTACTTCTCGTAAGAAGGAGTAAACTCCATGTCTATGTAAAACGTCCCCAGCTACACACCAGACCATGCCCCCAAAATACGTAGCTATTGGTCCGGACTGCTACACCAACCTCACCTTTTTAAATCAAAGGACATAGCCTGCCATGCAGGAGTTCATAATACACTCCGGATTAAGATCAATCAATATATGACCATCTAGTAGATCGAAATGAATTTCTTTATTTAACGGATATTTTAAGAAAGTCATTTCTATCTGGGTACAGTCTTACATGATCACATCATATAAGGTGCCTTCATTCATATGTCTCCGCATTGGCAATCTCGGATCAAGGTTGCCATAAAATTATAGAATGGACCGCAATTATAGATAAACCACAAACAAAGTACCCGTTTTGTTTGCTCTCTATGGACTATTTTAGATTACTAACTTTAGACTTAAATCCTATTGTGTATGACACTCATACACTAAGTCTAAAGGTACATGTGTAATCTAGGGTATTCAAGATAATTTACAATATGGGAAATTTAAACAAACACTTTGATAAATTAATAATGCATCATTTTGTTTTATAACATATAAAATTATTTACATTAGATGAAGCTCTAGGGCATATATCCCAACAGAAGGTGGTTGTCGTAATTTACGAGTGGGCGAATTACGGACACGAAATGTGTTTCGTGACATATATACCTGAACCTAAAGACTTTCATTAATACAGTATATGCATATCACACTAAGTAATTAATTACGAATAATTCATATTATTTGTAATGTACCAGATGCCGAGATATTTTTGTATCTAATGTATATATGTATAATGATACATAATTTGATTAGATATATATTAGAATTTTGACACATGTATAAAATAATTATTTGATTAATTAATATAATAATTATTTTTAATTATGGAATATTATTATAATATTTCTTAATAAAGCTTATAAGTTAAGCTTGATAACTTGGTTAAATTTTGTCCAAGTATTTTTCATGTATTTGGCTTAGTTTTGTCCATATATTATAAGTATCAAAAATGTCCCACCTTATATATAAGTAAAATTTTGGCCATAATACATTTGTAGAAAAGAAAAATTATTTTCTTCATTTTTGCTTGAGAAAGCTCATGTGTTGAGCTTGAAAATTAGGGATTAGGGTTTAACTTAATCACAAAATTGAGAGAAATTAGCGAATCACAATTGGAGCATGGAATCATAAGTTGAAAAGATTAAGAGTTAATCTTTTAATTTGTTGATTTTTATAGAAATTATTTATATAGTTTTCCAATTGTTAATATATATTGTAGAATATATATTTCTCTAATTTGCAGTGATCAATAAGTTAGAAATCCTAATAGGAGCTTTAATTGTATGCATGTGTAATTAATAAGGCTAATTAATGTAATTAGGCCTAATTAGGTTGTGTGACAGTCCAATTGCTATTATGAAGTTGCTAATGCCGCTCCATGGTGACTTAGAATTGTTGTAGAGTGATTTTATAGTGGTGACTCTCCTTAGTGTATTTTTGAATTAATGAATTTTCATGAATTTTGAATTAATTAGGCATTAATGTGATTAATTGTAAGATTAATTCAAAAGTGTTGGTTTTGTGAAATTGACATGTTGTGGGTGAAAATAGGCATGTTATAATGCGTAGAAAAAAATTCCCAGAATAGTTCCGATGCTTTAGGAAGCGTTTTGGGATTTTTACGCAAAAATTATAAAATTATGACTTAGGGGAAAAATTATAATTTTATGAAATTACAGGAAAATCGGCCATTAACATAGTGACAGTATCACTATAGCAATGATTGATCTGGTTTCATTACTAAACCGACTTACTCGTTCTATTTATCTCCAATTAGTCAAACCAGTAAATTAATTCATAAGTAATTGCGGAAAATATTTTTGGAAATTTTACATCGAGTTACTAATGTGTAATCACATATTGATATTGGGTATCGATGAGTGATTTAGGCAAAATATTGATAAATTAGTGATATATGATACCATTTAGGCATTTAATTCATTCAGATTAAATATATTTTAAAAAGTCGATTTTGTTTGCCATTACTCTTTCGCCTTGCAAAACCCTAACAATTTTAGCAAGAGCAATGCGAGTTTCTAGATTTCAATTTTTAAATAATAGTCATTTAATTTTGGACATGTTTTGTTTATTTATGGTTTTCGTAGAAATTTACTTTCTATTTTCAAATTATTTGATGATGGTTTTTCTATTTCTTTTAATAATAATTCCGTTATTATTTCAAGAAATAGATTAAATATATGCATAAGAAATTTGGAAAAGAACACATAACTTGTTGCTCAATATTGAAATGTTTAAAATAAAAAAACCTAAAAAAAATGGTAAAAGATTTCCCACGATGACATATATCTATAGTATGTTATTATTGATCATATCAACCTTGACCAGATAAATAGATTAGTAAAAAATTGAACTTTAAACTAGTTAAAAGCTGACACTTTATTAGTTTGGGAATCTCATCTAAAATATTTTAAGTATGAAAGTTCTGTACAATAGAGTGGGCATTATCGGATTCAGATCGGATCGGACCGAATCCGAATCCAATTCGATTCGATAAGAGTTGATTTGTTTGGTTCGATCGGATTTTGAGTCCTTATCGGATCGGATCGGATTTGATCCGATAACTATCGAATCGAATCAGATTTATTTGATCCGATTTGATATCTTAACGAATTAGATAAATTCGATTTGATAACAGATCCGAATCCGATAGAGCATCCGATTTGATAATGAATCCGATAGTGGATTCGATTTGATAACAGATCCGATTCGATAACAAATCCGATTTGATAAAATTGATTTAAATTTTAAGTTATCCGATCCGATTCGGTAAAATTGTTATGAATTTACAAATTTTCAGATCAATTTTTCGAATTAGATCCGTTATCGAATCAGATTTGTTATCAAATTGAATCTACTATCAGATTTATTATCAAATCAGATTCTCTATTGGATTCGAATCCGTTATCAAATCGGATTCTCTATTGGATTCGGATTTATTATCAAATCGGATAAAATACGATTCGATCCGATAGTTATCAAATTTATCCAATCCGATCTGAAATTCGACAAACCAACCAAACATGATTTGATCGGATTCGAGAGCTAGATCCGATCCGATCCGATGCCCAGTCCTATTGTACAATCTCATTGGAGTGACTTTTTTTTAATAGAAAAAGTAATGATTTTACAGATTATCTACATAAAAATTTGGAAAGGAAAAGTAAGAATAGTAATACTCATATTTTATTTGACGTGTAGTAACATCATTGGCCCATAGACGCAAATCCCCCAGATTAAAGGGAGCCAATAATAATAATAATAATTAAAACAATAGAATAATTAAAACCTGAAAGACAATTCGAAATTCGAATCATTGCCTATCTCTCTCTCTCTACAGAATTCTCGTCGACGTATAGAACTGGATAAATTCGGAATTAGGGCAGCAGCCAGCCGGCATGGAGGTGCAATCAGGTGAGGACAAGACTACAGAACGACGCGTGGGATTACTGTACGATGATAGAATGTGTAAACATCACACACCTGACGGTGATTATCACCCCGAGAATCCCAATCGCATCAAAGCTATCTGGAACAAGCTCCAAACCGCTGGCATTCCTCAAAGGTAACACTTTCTTTTATTAAAAAAAAAAAATTCATTTTTTAATATATAAATTTTTATCGTCGTATTGTTGCTTGTAGGTGTGTCGTTTTAAATGCGAAAGAAGCGGAAGACAAATATATCCTGTCTGTGCACACTGAAAATCATGTTAATTTGATTAAGAATATAAGCTCTAAGAAGTTTGATTCGCGAAGAAATAGGATCGCGTCAAAATTAACTTCAATTTATTTTAATGAAGGATCATCAGAGGCTGCTTATCTGGCTGCTGGCTCTGTCATAGAGGTAATATATAGATTTAAATTTCTTAAATTTGCTTAAGCATTATAGTTAAGTGATCTGTGTTCTAAAGGTATAAGATTGTAATGCAATTTCATGTGGTTTGCTAAAAAGTTCATAGTCACTTTAAGGTCGTAAACTTGATGACTAAAGGAAGTTTAAGGGGAAGCTTATTGATTTTCTTGATATAAATTTTATTTTCAAGTTAGTTTTACTAGATCATTGTTGCTGACTTCTCCTGACATTTTGCCTGAAATTTAAGTAGTAGTGTTGAAGAATTTGGAGAATTTAGAACGTATAAGTTAAAAAAATTGGAGAATTTACTTCTCGATGACTTGAAAATTTTCTAAGAAAGAATGGTTTGGAAGTTATCCATTCTGACACTACTTACTAGTAAATAGCATCTGACAATCCAGTATGCATTAAGCTCTTTCTACTTTTTTAAAGTCATAGATTATACTGGTTTGACTAGAGCTGTTACAACTTCTCTAAACTCAAAATAAAAATTTAACTTGACACGTTTGTTTTTCTTCAATAGATTGCTGAGAGAGTTGCCAAAGGAGAAATGAACTCTGCTTTTGCTATTGTCAGACCTCCTGGTCATCATGCTGAACCAGATGAGGCAATGGGATTTTGTCTATACAACAATGTGGCTATTGCTGCAAGTTTTCTATTAAATGAAAAAGTGAGAGCCAGTTTTCTTTCTTTCGTTTTCCCTGGTTCTATTATTCATGGACTTGACCTCTGCTTTTCTCAAACAGTTAGTTACTTAGTTTGGCCTCACCCCACTTTTTATTGCTATATATATTACAGCCAGAACTGGGAATCAAAAAAATTTTGATTGTTGATTGGGATGTTCACCATGGTAACAGTACTCAAAAGATGTTCTGGAAGGATCCCCGTGTCCTATTCTTCTCTGTTCATAGGTACAGATTATTCCCAAAGTTGCATAATAGATTTATTGATAGAATGGCTCACGATCTCTGTGATCATCTTTTACATTTGTTTTCTATTATTATTATTTTTAAAAGTGGTTCTTTATTCTTTTCAAGGAGCTGGTAGCATAACCATACCCCTTTTTGTTGTTTATTTAATTTTCTACTCTCTTTTTTCTCTGCTCAAAAGGGTTTAATCTCAACTCTTTATGTTAATATGTTCAATGTTCTGTCACATATGATGTTTGGTACTTGGTAACAGGATATGTTGACCTTATGAAGTTGCCTTTTTATGCAGGCATGAGTTTGGAACTTTTTATCCTGCCAACAATGATGGTTTCTATACTATGATTGGCGAAGGACCTGGTGCAGGATACAACATTAATATCCCTTGGGAGAATGGGAGGTGTGGTGATGCAGACTATCTTGCAGTTTGGGACCATATTTTGCTTCCTGTTGCAAAGGAATTTGGACCTGACATGATTATAATATCTGCTGGGTTCGATGCAGGTTTGGAACTTTATTTCTATTTTTGGGACTCTATTAGAATGATTTACAAGAACTTTATTTCTATATTTGGGTCTCTAATAGAATGACTTAAATTTTCACACTCGGTTTATATATATATTGGTCAAATGCATTTTAATAACCTGATCTTGGTGGCTTTTTGGACAGATAATGTATTTTTAATATAAAAATGTTGATATATTTAGTATCATATTAGGTGAACAAAAGTTTTAAGTTTAGCTGATGTCTGATATTAGTATAGTTATAACAAGTAATTAAAATAGAATCCTTAAATATTGACCTAGTTAAAAATTATTAAAATGAGTGTATGGTTGAATAGAAAATGACAAGAAAATTTTTGTATTGAGAGAAAATATACTCAGCTTGAATTGATTAAATCTGATACATTGAATTAGTTTTACAGCTCACAAAAAAGAGTTTATATACAATGTGTTATCTAGCTAAGAAACAAATACAGTTACAAATCTATTTTACATCTAGCTGGCAGTCCTCTTGTCTATTCCAGCTGTCACCAGTTGGCACTTCTATATGCAGCAGTCTTCTGTAACAAGTCTCACCATAAGCTTTCTCCCTACTGCTCAATTTGCTCACTGCTGTATCCTGCCTTAACCAAGCATGCAGTGCTTGTACCAATTGATGATCAACTTATTGAAGTTGTCATCATAATCCGTAAATAGTTCCAGCAGTGCATGATGAGCTTCCTTAATATCCCCCCTCAAGATCAATGTTCTGTCTATAACATTGAGCTTGCTTCTTAAGTAATTAAACTGAGGAAAGGTTAAGGCTTTGGTTAGGATATCAGCTATTTGATGTTTAGTGGGAATATATCTGATGTCAACCTCATGATTAAGCACTTTGTCTCTGACAAAATGAGCATCAATTTCTATATGCTTAGGCCTTAGTGATACACAGGATTCTTTGCCAATGCTGCTGCCCCTTCATTGTCACACCAGATAACAGACACTGAAATAAGCTCAATTTGTATCTCCTTGAATAGGGATTGTAGCCAAACAATTTCAGCACTTGCTGAAGCCAAAGCTCTATACTCACTCTCAGTGCTTGATCTAGCTACCACTTGTTGCTTTTTGCTAGACCAAGATATCATGTTATCACCCAAGTAAATGCAGTAGGCTCCTAACGATTTTCTATCATCAATATCACAAGCGCAGTCAGCATCAGATACCCTGTTATCTCCATATTTTCAACCTTGTTTCAATAGAATACCATCTGAAGGTGTAGATTGCAGATACCTTAACACTTTCTTACGGGCCAACTAGTGTTGATGAGTAGGTGAAGCTAAGTATTGACTAAGTTTATGCACTGAGTAGCTTATGTCTGGTCTAGTTAAGGTTAAATACTGCAAACCTTATACTCTGCTTCTGTATAAGCTTTCATTTTCAAACTTCTCTCCCAATGCCCATTTAATTGTTCTTGCAAGGTTCAAACCTGAGCTGAAGGGTGTTTCACTCCCTTTGTAATTTTCCACTGACACTTTAGTAAGTCATGCACATATTTGGTTTGTGACAGATGCATTCCATCAGGTGAATAGTTAACTTCTATCCCAAGAAAATAAGACAATAACCCCAGGTATTTTAATGCAAATGTGCTTCTTAGTTGTGCAATAAAGTCCTCAAGCAGTGTACTGTTTGGTCCAGTAATCATTATATCATCTACATAGATCAACACTAGGATTACTGTACCTTTCTCATGTTGAATGAACAATGATGTGTGTGCTTTTGAGCTTTCAAAACCTATCTTGATCAAGTATCCCTTTAGCTTGTCATACCATGACCTGGGGGCCTGTTTTAGACCATAGAGTGCCATGCTGAGTCTGCACACATGATCAACCTTATTCTTGTCTTCAAATCCTTCAGCCTGTAGCATATAACATCTTCAGACAGATCTCTATAAAAAATGCATTGTTCACATCTATGTCTAACTCTCCATTTCAACATGATACACAGACTTAATATTACCCTTACAGTTGATGACTTTACAACTGGGCTGAAAGTTTCATAGAAGTTTACATCAGCTGTTTGATGGTAACCCTTAGCAACCAGCCTTCCTTTGTATTTTGCAACTGAACCATCTGTGTTATACTTGATTCTAAACACCCATTTATTCCCAACCAGCTTGTATTCAGTTGAATTGGGCACAAGTGTCAAGTCTTGTTTCTCATCAAGGCATCATATTCATCTTGCATGTCTCTTTTCCAATGTTCATCCATCAAAGCTTGGTTCACAATTTTTGGCTTGTGTAAGATAGGAACTGTTTCGAAGAAGTCTGGTTTTTGATCTGGTTAGCATAGGATGAGTGGAGGTTCTATAATTAGGGTGAATCATGGGTTCAGTGTTTGGGATGTTTTGTGTTTCAGGTACAGTTGAAAGGATACTTACATACTTGATTGTTCAGGAAGGTTTTCTGAGGTGGCACTGTCTGATGAATCTTGTTCAGGAGTCTCAAGATTACTGCTGAGGAATTGGAATTTTCAGTACAAAAGTGAAGATGATATGAGTTATCTAGAGGAGTAGATTAGACCCGGCCGCGGTTCGGTTCCGGTTCGGAACCGAACCGAACCGGCCGGTTTCGGTTCCACAAGTGTGGAACCGGAAACTCGAACCGAACCGGAACCGAACGGTTCGGTTCCGGTTCGGTTCGGTTCCTTTTTTTTTTTTTAATTAATTAAAATAAAAAAATGAGAGGAGTCAAAGCTTAAATAAAAAAAAATTTATTAATTAAAAAAAATGAGATTAAATTTATAAATAAAAAAAAATTATTACATTGAAGAGCTTGAGCTTAAATTTTTTAAAATTTAAGTTGCCTACGTATCCTCCAAGGTGAGAGGAATCAAAGCTCACGTAGTTCCATTACAAGTTTAAGACATATCCCCTTTGTAAATTATAATTTTACATTTATCAATCATCATTATCAGTTGATCCTTCGGCTCCGGGTCCGCAGCTTCCGCTTGCACTTGTTGCAGAAGCATTATCGAACAAATCTTCAAAATCATCGGGGGCATCTTCTTGTTGTCTCAGATCAGCTGAGTCCAATCATCCACACAAGCTGTTGCTTCTAGAGTGCTTGGATGTAATGAAGATCGCCTAGCTACCAATATATTACCTCCCAAGCTGAAGGCTTGCTCAACCGCAACGGTGGAAATAGGTGCTGCCAAGCTCTTAGCAATAATAGATAAAACAGGATATATATTTTGATGTCGGTTCCACCATTCAAGGATTTTAAAATTTTTACTGCATAACTTTCATTAGAAAACTCAAAATTTGTAGATAAATAATTATCTAATTCAGGGTTATTAGTTGTTGTCGTATCCCTAGATTTTTTATTTCGTTGCAATAACCAACGATCCCCTGCGCTAAGTCTTGGTTGAATTACCGGTTCGCTACTACTAGATTGACCTATTGTTCCTAAGTTATATCTTACAATATAATCATTAAATAAAATAATTAAATCACTTCTTAAATTCGTCATTATGCTCGTAATATCAATGTCATCTAATATTCCTAAATAACCATAGTAAGCTTGTAAACCACCATTCAACCTTATAATTTAAATCTAGGATAAAAACAGCAGCAATAAGATAAAGTAAAGAATTTCTCTAAAATAATTCAACCATTTTACCTTCATAACAGAATGGCTTCGAGCAAAACAATATTATTAGGGTCGTCACTGTCAACATGTTCATCGAGAGTGCCAACAATATTCAAACTCTCAAGAAGAAATAAATGTGCAGTGGGATAATAAACACCGCTAAAAACTAAAGTAGCATCATTAAAAACTCTTAAAATATCTAAAATTCTTTCACAAATATCCCATTGACTAGGATAAAGTGTGATATTTTGAACATGTTGAGAAAAAAAACTACATAATGCATCTTTGTATTGAAGTGCTTGACATAAAAGAAAATAAGTAGAATTCCAACGTGTTGGAACATCTCTAGAAAATTTAATCGGTTTAATACCATTTATTTTACAAAACTTGGTCCATTCCCTCCTAACTTGAGAATATGACCAAATACAGTTAAGTGCCGTTTTAATAGGATCAAGGAAAGGAGATAATAATTTTAGACCGTCTTGCACACATAAGTTTAGGACATGACATGTACAACGAATATGAAAAAATCGACCCCCTAAATTTGGTTGACATATTTCTTTTAAATCATTGATGGATGCAGTATTTGCAGATGCATTATCAAATCCAATTGTTAAAATTTTTTCTCCTAAACCATATTCATCAAAAATTACCTTCATCATTCTATAAATATTATGTGCAGTATGTTGGTCATCAAAAACTCTAAATGCAATGAGTCGTTTTTGCATGGTAAATGATGCATCAATCCAATGACAAGTCACACCCATGTATGAGTGTGTTTGCCAATGGTCACTCCAAATATCAGAACATATAGAAATACGACCTTTCATCTCTTTAATATTTCATTTAAAATAATTTTACCATCTTTATATAATTTGAAAATATGACGTTTTGTTGTGTTTCGAGTCATTCTACATGCAGCAGGGTTTAAAGCATTATGCACGTAATTAGTAAAATGAAGTTTTTCACAAAAGCTTAAAGAAAGATGTGCCATACATGTTAATTTCGCAAATTCTTCTCTATTTTTTGCATCAGAATATTTAAATAAATCTACACTACTCGTACCTCTACTAGATGATGCGTACCTGGCCATTTGAGTCTGCGTCGTATCAATGCCAAATTCAACCGGATGATGTTTCTCCATGTGCTTGATCATATTTCCGTATCCACCAGAAAATTTATAGATAACCCCACAATAGTTGCAAATTGCTCGTTGTGAACCATCCTCTAGGCGTTCCAAATTAAAATGAATTTTGAAAATATCGGAGGACCGAGCCTTAACTTCTTCTCTCTCCGTGATTGTGCACTGACACTGGGGCCGCTCTCTTGGGTCGGCATATTTGACATTATGTTCTCGGATGAGCTTGCCATTTGAATAATTGCGATGCGAATGCCGAATGATAACAAATTAATTAACAACTAAAATAAGAGAATTGTATTGAAGTAAGATTGAGAATAAGAGATTTATAGAAAATGAGAGAGTTGAGAAATTGGTGTGATGAAATTATGAAAAATGAATCCTATTTATAGAATTTTAGAATTTTTTTGATACCAAAAATGCCCCTAAATATAACCGTTTTATTACCGTTATTAGGGGTACATTAGTAATTTTTATTTTATATAATAAAAAAAAAATTTATAATTTTTTTTTTTTTTTTTTTTTTTGGCAGGGAGCCGTTTGGCAGGGAGCCAAACGGCTCCTGCATCCCCCAACGGCAGTAGCCGTTGGGGGAATTAGGCCCCCAACGGCTACTAGCCGTTGGGGGCCGTAGGGTTTTCCTGTTGGAACCCTACGGTTCCAACAGGAACCCGACAGTTCCAACCGGAACCGTCCGAACCGGTGGAACCGTACGGTTCCACCGGTTCGGACCGGTTCGAGTTGGGGTGGAACCCCAACCGAACCGGTCCCATTCCGGTGGAACCGTACGGTTCCACCGGTTCGGACCGGTTCGAGTTGGGGTGGAACCCCAACCAAACCGGTCCCATTCCGTTCGGTTCCGGAACCGGAACGGAACCGGTTGGAACCGGAACCTTCCGGTTCCAACCGGTTCGGTTCCGTTGGAACCGGAACCTTCCGTTCCAACCGGTTCGGTCCCGGTTGGAACCGGAACCTTCCGGTTCCAACCGGTTCGGTTCCGGTTCCGAACCGGAACCGTGGCCGGGTCTAGAGTAGATGACTCTTTGTTGTTGAAGAAAGATTTAGCAGAAAAGGGAAAGGAAAGCTCATCAAACTTAACATGGCTAGCTTTGTAAACCCTTCCTGATTCATCCAGGCATTTGTATCCTTTATGATTGGGGCTGGACCCTATAAATATGCATTTCTTGGTATGGAAATCAAACTTATGCCTATTATATTCTCTTAAAAAAGGAAAACAAGCACATCCTAAAGGTTTTAGAGAGGCATAATCAGGTTTGACTTTGAAAAGTGTTTCATAAGGACTTTTGAGTTGGAGTACTGGTGTTGGTAACCTGGTAATGTGATAGATAGATGTGAAAAAGGAATCCCACCAGTATTTAAGAGGCAGTTTGGATTGAGCAAGTAGGGTCAAGCCTAATTCTACAATATGTCTGTGCTTTCTCTCTACCACTCCATTTTGGTTGAGTGTAGGCACATGAATGTCTAAAATGAATCCCTTGTTGAGTAAGAAGGTGGGTAAAAGGTCTAAACTCCCCTCTCCAATCTGATTGTAAATTTTATATTTGATTATGCATTTGGTTTTCTACTTGAAGCTTAAAACATTCGAACACTTCTATGGCTTCAGATTTAAGTTTGAGAGGGAAAATCCAAGTGTATCTAGTGAGATCATCCAAAAAACTTATGTAGTATTTGTAACCATGGGGAGTTTGAATAGGTGCTGACCCAAAGGTCAGTGTGAGACAGTTCGAGAGGAGATTTGATTTTTATTTCAGTGACAGGAAAGTGTATTCTATGCATTTTTCCCATTTGACAGGAATCACATAAAGGAATAGAATCAACTTTATTTAAACTATGAAAGAGATTACAGTTCTTAACAATTTATTTCATGATTTGCAAATTGGGATTGCCTAACTGTTTATGTAATGCACTGACATAGTCATGCATACTGGTTGTAATGCCAGGATCAATACATTTATTGACATGAGTAGAGGACTCAGTACAAGGTTTATGCACTGACTTTGAAGTAGCAACAGATGAAAACATAGACAAGGGAGCATTTGTTTTGCAGGACACGATTATTTTGAAAGGATGATTTTGAAGCCAATAGTAATCCATATAGACCTCCTTCAGCAAGGCCTTTCAGTAGCACCACTCCCTTCACCTTGTCCTTCACAAATCAAACATTATCAGTGAATTCAACAGTTAGATTGTTATCATTAGTAAGTTTTGAAATGCTTATTAGATTTTTAGCAATGTGAGGTACAAGTAATACATCTTGAAGAACGATAGGTTTGAAAGTAGAGGGATTATGATCAACAAAGGTTAAGGTTGCATTACCAACATGAGTAATATTGAGGCCTTCTCGATTGCCTACAATCATTACCTGTATATTCCTCTTTGATGTTCATACTTTCCATGCTCTTTGTCAGATGATGAGTGGCACCACTATCCAAGTACCACCCTCCATCAGCTGGTCCTATCACATTAGCAACATATGCAGCCCTATTGTTTCTATTTGGAGGTCGTCTATGTGGAAACAAAATCTTCTAAATCCCAGCAAATATTTGCTGTATATTTGACAGATTGGCGTGGAGTTGTTAGCCATATTAGCAACAGGTATTCCCCGACTAATTTTCACATTTCCACTTATAGGTGCTTTCCCTTTACCTTCAGTAACACCTCTTTGATTCCAGTTACCACCATAACCTCCATTCCAGTTCTGATTTGGACTCCAGGTTTGATTTCTCTGAGCAAATTGACCATAGTTATTCTGACCTTGATAAGGTGCAAAGTTACCTTTATTTCCATTGAAATTACCTCTTCTATTCATGTTCTTAAACTGACTGTAATATACGTCACAGCTCTGATGATAGTTATTATGTGCAAGATGAGCTTCAAAATTACTATTCACATTTGCACTGATTGCTCCTCTTTCTTGCTCAAGCCTAGCTTCTTTATTAAGAAACATTGCATAAGCATTATCGAGATCCATAGAGGATGCATTAGCAGTCAAATATGTAGCAACATCACCAAAATCAGAACCTATGCCTCCTAAAATGTGCATGATTAAATCACTATCTTCAATTCCAGCACATGCTAAGCTATCAGCTATGTTATCCATTTTCACAAAGTAATCAGCCATGCTTAGATCATTTTTCTTAGTGGTATTGAGTTGATACCTCAAGTTGATAGTCTTAGCCTCTGACTGAGATCCAAAATGTGTCTCCAAAGCTTTCCAAACAGAATATGATGTAAAACAATTCATCATTAAACTGAGAATGTTTTCAGTCATGGACGAGAGATCCATGCAAGCAGCATTTGATCTTTTGAACTCCAAGCAACATACTGTGGATTTGCTTTTGTCTGATCTTCTCATGCTTCAGATCTGATGTTGATGAAGCTCTCAAGTCTATTACCTCTAATGGTAGGCAATAACTTGTGCATGCCAAAGCAAGTAATTGGATCTATCAAGTTTGATAGGAGTTATGAAGTTAAAGATAGTGTTTGATTGAGATGATGAGGACGAATTTTGATTTTCCATAACAGAGGCCCTGATACCAATTTAAATATGATTAAAATGAGTGTTTAATTGAATAGAAAATGACAAGAAAATTTTTGTATTGAGAGAAAATATACTCAGCTGGAATTGATTAAATCTGATACATTGAATTAGTTTTACAGCTATCACAAAAAAGAGTTTATATACAATGTGTTATCTAGCTAAGAAACAAATACAGTTACAAATCTATTTTACATCTAGTTGGCAGTCCACTTGTCTATTCCAGCTGTCACCAACTGGCACTTCTATATGCAGCAATCTTCAGCTGGCACTTCTATATGCAGCAATCTTCTGTAACAAGTCTCACCATAAGCTTTCTCACTGCTGCATCCTGCGTTAACCAAGCATGCAGTGCTTCGACCAATTGATGATCAACTTATTGAAGTTGTCATCATAATCAGTATATGGTTCCAGCACTGCATGATGAGCTTCCTTAATAGACCTAATTTAGTTAATATGGATAAGAGTTGGTGATCGCGATGCAAAGTTATCAAAATATTATTTATTTGCAAATGCAAGGACAGTTGGTTTTCTTGTCTTTGGAACTTGACCAAAGTCATGTTCTAGTAACCAGTATTTACTTTTGATAGTGAAAACATGCTTAAAGCAGATATACCATTGATTTGTAGCCTTGGAGCATGACCATGTTTAAGCATGTATTTGATAGTAATCATAGTTGCAGTGCGCCTCACATAGAGGCACAGACCACTGTGTCTGATGAAAAGTGAGGTGAGGCGATTTTCATCAGGCGCACACCTTTTATGGGAGGCACGCGCCTCCGAGATTTGCACCTCACAAAAGTGGGTGAAAAACCCTACCCGAATTGACTGATATGACTCGAATCAAGTTGTATGACAATTCTTTAATACATTAAGATATGTTTTGGGTAGGCTTTAAATTTAGACAAATACATTAATTTGTATTATCAGTGTTAGAATCTCTAAGATATTGTTAGAATCTCTAAGATATTGTTAGAATCATAATCATAATCATCCAAAGATATGATTATGATTCTATATATCTCTAAGATATTGTTACATAATTATTGAGATATGATTACGTAATCCTAATGATTATTAGTATATTTAGTTTCTATATTTAACTTGAGGTAATGCCTATATAGACATATCTCATGTAATTCTAAACATCCATAAATATACAATTATTTTATTTCTTTACATGGTATCAGAGTTAATCTATCTTTGAGTTTTGTGATTTTGTGTCTGGTTTCTCTCATTTAGATTCATTGTTCAAGCCGACGCGTGGGGAACACGCGCCACTATATGCGTGTGAGCCTTACGCGCCACATCTTCTTCGGCAGTATTGACAACACTAACGACGATGAAACACTCAGATCTTGTTTGCCATTCGTTCCTTGTTCGCATCAAGTTCCACATCTGACTATTGTTTCGGGGTTTTCTGTCAGGGTGATTTGGCAAGTTTTCTTTAAATGTTTTGAGTTATTTCAGAATAGTTTAAACTTTTCCCGCTGTGCATTTTCCAGTGATGTTAAACCATTCAAACCTCCGCATCTGTTCTCGTTGTGCATTCTCCAAGGGCGTTAAAACATCCAAGTCACCGTATATGTTCCTGCCGTGCATTCTCCAGCAGTACACCCTAATCTCTCTGTGGTTCTTGTATTGGTTTCATTTGTAATAAGCTTAGTGCTTGTGATACGTATGCTCCAGCTTGAGGGGGTGTGTTAGTTCCCTAAGATGATGTTAGAATCATAATCATAATCATCCAAAGATATGATTATGATTCTATATATTTTTAAGATATTGTTATATAATCATTGATATATGATTATGTATTCCTATTGATTATTAGTATATTTAATTTTTATATTTAACTTGATGTAATACCTATATAAAGACATATCTCTTATAATTCTAAGCATCCATAAATATACAATCATTTTATTTCTTTACAATCAGTAGTTGTATTGTTCTCTGGAATATAATATTCAAAAAAAGTTCTCAGATGTCCGTTGATTCAACTGCTAAAATCTTAGAGATTTATTTATGTGTAATTAACATTTTTTTATTAATTATAATTTATTTCAATTATTGTCAATCACTAATATCATATATGTATTGAGATAAGAGAATCTTGATAAGAATTTGTCTATATCAAATAAGAGTGATGTGCATCAGCCAGTTAAATAGAAATTTGTCTTTTCGTAACTTTGAATTTCAGCCGGCCTTACATATAGATTCATGGTTACCTACAGTTTTCTAGAATTTTTTTTTTAATATTATCAAAATGTTTATGAATAAATTAAATGATATTTTGTTGTAAAAAATATTAGTGGTCTCATCACTTTAATAGATTGTTTATCTGTACTCATAGAATCAATTGTATTGCTTTGCATTTTTATATTGTTTGCATTGAACATGATCATATTAGAATTGTGTTTTCATATATTTTCAATGATTATTTTTTGTTTTAGTTGACTGGATACTTATAATTAGAAAACAGTACTCGTACCCAGCCCTAATGTACATGGCTATTGAGATAAGAGAATCTTGATAAGAAATTGTCTATATCAAATAAGAGTGATGTGCATCAGACAGTTAAATAGAAATTTGTCTTTTCGTAACTTTGAATTTCCGTCGGCCTTACATATAGATTCATGGATCATGGTTACCTATAGTTTTCTAGAATTTTTTTTTTAATATTATCAAAATGTTTATGAATAAATTAAATGATATTTTGTTGTAAAAAATATTAGTGGTCTCATCACTTTAATAGATTGTTTATCTGTACTACTCATAGAATCAATTGTATTGCTTTGCATTTTTATATTGTTTGCATTGAACATGATCATATTAGAATTGTGTTTTGATATATTTTCAATGATTATTCTTTGTTTTAGTTGACTGGATACTTATAATTAGAAAACTGTACTCGTACCCAGCCCTAATGTACAGGGCCCCTTGGATACAAGTATTGGCATCCTCGTATTAGTAAAGGTAAAATCTCGTGTGAACGGGGAAATGCATGGGGGCGTGGGGACCTGGTTTGTTAGGGCCGGGTATGAGTAAAATTTTCATACCTGTTAGTTGAACGGGCGGAGCAAGGGTATTGTCATCCCCGTATCATACCCGGCCCGTTTCCATCCCCACTTATAATTCTTTTAGTAATTTTCCCCTCACCTTTATCAGGCGCACGTCCAGGCCTTACGATCCTTTAGCTTTAGTGTGCCTTTAACAATATTGATATTAGTGTTTTATTATGGCTTATATTAATTGGATTCTTTTAGTTATAACTTAAGATTAGTTCCGCCTTGTTTTCATTTTCTTTAGTTCTATTTTTCAAAGTAGTTCATGCAGTGTAAATCAACAATGGTTGGGAAGCACATGCTTTGGCAAGCTTATGCCTTGTCATTTATGGATGGAAAGTGAAACAATAACAAAATCCAGAAAGTTCAATTAATCCTCTTCTTAATACATTGAGATACTGGAATTTCCTTTTTTTTTTCAAGGAAATGCCATGATAAATTTGTCACTTTCAGAATTCTTCTTGAGATAATTCTATGATCTGTATAGACTGTTTGTATTTTACGTTTGCCATAATTAACTTCCCTAGCGTCAAATAGAGTTTGTTTTTTATTCTAGAGTGACATGGTGAGTGCTTCTGGTGTCTCTTTTTCAATCAGTTTTTAGCACTAAAATATTTTTAATCATTAATGTCATGCTTGGAACAGCTGTCGGTGATCCTTTAGGAGGCTGTCGTGTCACACCATATGGATATTCAGTTATGTTGAAAAAGGTTAGCATTTAATTAATCTTTTTTTGGCCTTTTGTATAGTTTTGCTTTTTATTTCTGAACTAGGGTTTGTAGTAATTTTCTGATTAATGGCACCAGTTACATAATTTGATAGTAGTGTTATGTTGGTGATTATTTCTCCCTTTTCTTGCAAGCTTCTGTTTTGAATTGACTTCCAAATTTTTTCACATTCCATGTTCTGTATATTTCTTTTCTCCAGTTGATGGATTTTGCTCAAGGTAAGATTGTTTTGGCACTGGAAGGAGGCTACAATCTTGACTCTATATCAAATTCAGTTCTTGAATGCATGAAAGTTTTGCTGGAAGACAAGCCTGTTGCTGGATCTTCAGAGGCCTATCCGTTTGAGTCAACATGGCGTGTGATACAAGCTGTAAAAATATGATATCTTGCTATCTTCTTTGTTCTATTTTTTATAAATTGTTTTTCTCCTCAACGCCCTGCTTCTTGATCTGCGATAACTTGGGTTTTCTTACATGTCTTCCAGGTTCGTCGTAAATTTAGTGCATTCTGGCCATCACTAGCAGATGAACTACCAACCAAGTTAACTAGTCTAAAAGCTCCTCCTCTGGTGAGGCTTTCTCCTTTCTTCAATAACAAATTTACATCCATGTCACCATCTTATTTGTGTCAAAATTTTGGTTATTGATATTGTTTGCGCGATTTTTGTGCGCGAAGAAGAAAGAGAAACGTGTAAGGTTCAAATCTCCTGAGATAAAGTCCCAGCAAGGGGTGTTTGATTAAGTGAATAAGCCTCCAAGGGGCGCAAGCACACAAATTACAGTCCTAAAAGTTATAAAAACTAAAAGATAAAAAAAATGTTCGTTTGAGTCTTCATTTGATCGGGGTCCTTTTTTTCTCTCTGTACGAGTGAGCTTTTATAGTGAACTATGCTGTCAAAGGCAGTAGGCAGTGCAAGGCGTTTTGATAGTCTAACCCGCCCAAGCGTTGCCAAAGCGCCAAGCGCCCTTTTAATTTGTCAAATAGCTGGTTGACTAGTCAATTATATAATTTTTTTTATCTATTATATAAAGTTTTATAACTTAAATAAACAAATCAAACAAGTGATACCAATAATTAATTAAGTGCTTAAACAAATACTCAAACTTAGTCAACCACTTTTTGACTTCAATTACTAGATGGAAACAAATCATGGCATCATGCTGCCAGCCTGCCACGGCATAGTTCAAAACAGCTCACACTTTTTTACTTCAATTAATAGATATATGTTGTATAGTACAAAACAGTTTGGAAATAGGCAAACAGCTCATTGCATTTACTGCCAATTCTCTTTCTTCAAAAAAAGCTTTCAATTCTGATTCTTGATGACCAATGACCACAAGCAAAACTCTCAAACAGTCATTTCATTTGTTTCCAGCAAGCACCTAGGTGTTTTCAACTTCAAACTGTCAAGGCGCCTGCCTAAGCGCCGCTTAGGCGGCGCCTTTGACAGCATAGATAGTGAAGCTTGTAAACTGCTTGGGCAGCTGCTGGATCGTGTCTTCAACCGTTGAGCTGTGCGTCTCAACTGCTTGATCGTGGAGGGAAAACTGCTTAACTGCTGTAGTCGTGGGATCAACTGCATTACGTGTTCTCGTTCTAATGCTTCGGTCGTCCTGGGTTCTTTTCGCTCTAATCTAGTGATCGCTGATCGCTCTTCCTTTCATCGCCCTTCTTGCCTTCGTCCTTCATTCTTCGTTCTAGGGCGATTTCGCTCCAGGGTGGCATTTTTTCTTTTGCCAACAATTGTCCCCCAAATTCACCTTGATTGCACTAGAAGTGAAAATCGAGGTGGATTTTTCGGCTTTTCATCCAGGTTCGTTCTTTCCTCGTTCAGGGAAGACCACCACGCCAATCGAGGGCTGATCCGATGGGTATTCTTTCCTTGCCCTCGACTAGCTAGTCACCCGGCCGATCCTTCAGTCCAGAGAATCTGTGAAGCCGGGGATTTTCGCCCTCGACTAACTAGTCCCCTGGCCGGTCCCTCAGTCCAGAGAACCTGTGAAGCCGAGGAGTGCAGCATCCTCCACGCAGAGGAATACGGTCCGCCGCGGTCAACGGGCGTAACCCATCCGCAACCAGGGGATGCAATACCCTCCCCACCGAGGACCCTGGTCAGCCGTCGCTAACGGATATAGCCCATCCACACCATTACATTCCATTTCACACCTCACACCGTGTGGATGGCCGTTAGCTAACCCTTTTACATTCCATTTCACACCTCATTAAAGAGAAGCTTTCATTTCCGATGGCCTTTGTTTCATGCAGATCTTCTCTTTTCCCGGTTCTGTTATGCTTCTGTTCTTTCCCCTTTCATCCATTAGCCAAAGCATTTGCTTGATTAGGGAAAGCCAAGCTGAGGCGTTTTGAGTAGGGTTGGCCCTTGGCCGGGCGGTTGGGAGAGGTTTTTCTTATAAGCTATTTCTTCAACTCCCCTTCTCTTAAATACTCTCAAGGCTTTGCAATGCTTTTCATGTGTTACCTGACCGATTGATGGGCTCTCTGCCCTAAGCCTGACTCTGTCGAAAGTGACCTGCAGTCTGGTGGTATTGTCACATCGACTCTGCTTTTCTTATGTCACGCGCATCAATAGTGGTGATAGCCTGGACGATGTTTCCTGGGGGACGCTTATGTTTACACCTGTATTTGGCCGATCTAGTGAAGGCCGATGCTAAGATGCCGAAGTTTGGCCGACCTATTGAAGGCCGATATTGGGGCTTGGCCAATTTAGTGGCCGATGCTGAGAGTGTGACAAGCCCGAGGGAGAAATTCTCGCCCTGCAATTGGTTGGGCCGTCTTTTACAGTCCCATGCGAACCCATCACTTCTGCA
Organism: Zanthoxylum bungeanum; assembly: GCA_019454045.1. Lineage (NCBI taxonomy): Eukaryota > Viridiplantae > Streptophyta > Magnoliopsida > Sapindales > Rutaceae > Zanthoxylum > Zanthoxylum bungeanum. The sequence goes on along the minus strand of SKCR01033867.1, from coordinate 13,664 downwards.
ATAAATGCGTGACTCTTCCCAACACGTTTCATCATGAGGCCCATTTAAGAGCCGTTTTTTACGTCACTTCCGTGTCTCCTTTCGTCGCACGTCACTTTTGCAGCGAATTGTATTCTAACACCTGTTTAGGGCGATCCTTCATTCTTTTCGTTTTCCCGCCGTTTCCATCCCTCGACAATTCGGGTTGCGACACCTGTCCCAGGCTGAGCCTTTCGTCTGTTTATATAAGGGTTTAGCCCACTCTGGTTTTTTCTTTACTTTCGCCCCGCATTGCAAAACTCTTTCTTACTCTCGATCTCCTGGTATCAATGGCGTCTTCTTCCTCTGCTCCCAAAACCAGTTCCTCTACTTTTGCTGATTATAAGATGGCACTGGACGATTCTTCCGTGGGCACTTTCGGTGTTCATACTCTTAACGAGAATTACGACCAGTGTGCGCTTGGTCCCATTTTTATTGAAGACCATACCATTGCCACAGCCCCGCTGGCTCAACAGTTCCCTTCCTCTTCTGGTCTCCCGTTTTCGGAGCCAATTAATATTTCTCCTTTGGCTCAATCCAACCCGATTCGCACGTGGCCCAAACATGACACCGCGTTCGAGTCTTGGTTCCAACGTATGCTATTGCATGCGGATACTCGTGCCTTTCTAGAGAAGAATGGTTTCCTTTCCTTCATCGAACTTTCGTTGGCCTTGCCCTCTTTTGACCGCATCCTGTTTCCTATTTCCTTGCTCTTTTGGTCTTCTGAGTACAATGTATTCATTTTCCCTGTTGGTCCCTTTACTGTCACTCTTCGTGACATCGGTGCTCTCACCGGGCTGGCCCCTCTGGGTGCACCCATCTCGGCTTGCACAACCTTCTGTTTCCCTCCTCCTTCAATGGACCCTTCGTCCTTTTCATCCTACTCTTCTTTTCTTCGCACATTTTCGAAACCGGCTGGTCCTGTTTCGATGTTGGAGCGAACGGCCTTCCTTCACTATTGGCTGTGCAAATACATCATTTGTGCGCCTAGCCAAAAGCCTGTGGCGGGCTACCTCCCCATCTCTTCAGACCTTGCCAATGGTCGTCGTTTGGACCTGGCATCCTTCTTGCTAGCTGCTATTTATCGGGGCTTGGCCGTGCTCCAAAAACAACTTCGGTCGGGGGCCTCGCCCATTGCCTCTGGCCCTCTGTGGCTCGTTCAGCTTTGGTTGAGAGCCTATTTCCCTGTTTTCGGCGCCATTGATTCGAATCATCCTTATCCTTGTGCCGGTCTTCTTTTTGCCCAGCTTCGGCCATCTTCTTTCCTCCCTCGCACTGCTTTTGAATATTTCTATACTCTTCCTCGGGTTCCCTCTTTTTTCCCTTTCTCAGTGGGGGACAGCCCATCATTCGTTCATGATCTTCCTCACTCGGAAGAGGATGAGTCAGGTCTTCGCATATGGCGCAGGTTTTTATGCAGCCGCGACCTGATTCATGACATCCTGACTGGGGCCAATGGCAAGGCTGGAGTGGAGGTGTATTCGCCCAACTTCGTCGCCCGTCAGCTTGGCCTCGTTCAAGGATGGCCTCTTCCTTTCTTCCATACGCGTTCCGCTTCGTCGGACCGTTTTAAAGTCTTTTCGGTTTCTGACGTGGAGGAATCCTTATCGGAAACCCGTTCTTTACTTTCTTCTTTTGTCATAGCTCCTTTTGCTTCTTGTACATCGGTCCATTCTTCTTTTGATCGTTTCTGGCCACCTGCCCGTGAACGATTTTTTTCTCTGCCTTCTATGAGGGTATTTCCTACTATCCCATTGTCCCCAAAGTCTTCTGAGCCAACGGGGTCAAAAAAGGCAACTGAGACGGCCAAACCCAAGAAAATAAAGCTCGCCAAGAGGAAGCAGCCTTCCCCCAGCCGTAGCTCGGATTCAGACGTGCCACTTGTACGTCGTCCTAAGGTACGAGTTTGAAGCCCGTCTTAGGATTGAACCGCCCTCTGCGATGCCCGAAACGGCCCAAACTCTGGGGGCTGAAGCTCCTATACTTGAAGGTTTTGAGGAGGTGGGACCTGCTGAGGTGCCGATTGTGCAGCTCCCATCGGATGAGGACGAAGCAGCCGAGGCTCCAGTCGTGGAGCAAACGCCAGAAGAGGGCGGAACAGCCGTTACCGGTGATTCGTCCAAAGCCGATCCCCAAGGTACGGAGCCACATATAGAATTTGGCCGTTCGCGTCCAAGGGTTGAGGAAATTCCGAGAAACCATCCTTTATTTGAACGTCCCTCTTCGGACGATCCTGTACCAATCGTGCAGGACCCGGACGACGAACCGAATGGGCCCCTTTTGGCGTCATCTTAAACAGCTTTACCCCTTAGCACGCAGGATGTCTGCCGCAGGGCTTAGGGGGAGTTATAGGGACGTAGACGGCCTTTATAGTTTGGCCGAATTGGAGTTATTAGAGGAGGCTCGGTCTATGTACAGAGACGACGTATTTCGTCGTATTTATGAGGAAGAGGTCATTTACATTTCTGATTCTTCCGATTCTGATTCTCTTGCAGATGCTCAGCCCACCACTGCGCCGCAACACTCAACGCCACAGGCAGCATCTCCGGGATCTTCAGTGCATCAGACTTCGGCCTTTGCACAGCCGTCGTCCTCGGCTCTTCCGCCTTCTCCTCCTCGAGTGGAGTCTCCTGTGCCTTCAGCGCAAGATCTCTCTGCGCCTGAACAGCCGTCACCTTCGGCTCCCCAATCTTTGATTCCTCTACCTGTAGCTCCTGCTTCGTCAGCTCAAATGTCTGCCGCTTCTGAACGATCGTCGCCCCTTCGGGCAGAGTCTCCCATCCTGCAACAACATTCTCCTGCTCGGCCGTCGCCCCCTCAGGCCGCATGGCCGTCAGTTCCTGTCCCCCAGCATCCATCATCCTCAGATCTTTCGCTTCAGCAAGAACTTGTGCAGCCGCAAGTTGAGGTGTTTGAGGCATCGGTGGATAGGCCATCTAGCTCTGGTTCTGGGGTGGTAAGTCTTTTTTTTTTTTTTTTTTTTTTTCTAGTTCATGACTTTGGTTTACATCTGCTAATTTTTCCTCTGTATACAGGCGTCCGACCCGCTGCTGCAATCGGTCCAGAACATTTTGGATCGCCTTGGACGATTGTCTTCTGCTCCATTTCGGCCTTCTTCGCCTTCGGCCGGTACCAGTACGGACCTGGAGGTCCTTCGGGAAATTATCGGCCAATATGCTTCTTTTACTACATTGGAGATTGGTCAGGCCGCTCTGCCAGAAAACATTTCCCAGTTGGACAGAAGTTCCTCTGAATTAAGCCGCCTACTAGCCCTCCATGCCTTACCTATATCAGTAGATGATCGGCTCTTCCTCCAAGAACTGCAGGATGATATAGCGGCCCTTATCTCTCGGTATCGCAACATACACAGTCAAAGGATTGGGCTTCGCTCTGCTATAATGAAGAAAGAAACGCTCTGCGGTTCTCTCGATGCCCTTCAACAGGCTCTGAGGGAGACCACTAATGAAATGGTGACCGAGGAATCGGTTCTCCTGGACCTAGAGCGACAATTACAGGACATCCAGCGCCTTGTTGAGGAAAGTCGTATGAGAAAAGAGGCTAAGAGGAGGACCATTGCTACCCAAGTGACGGAGATGGACACTTCCTTGGCAGAGTACGAAGGTCTGGCCCGTATAGATTTTGAGAAGAGCTTGGCCGATTTAGAGACAGCGGGTTTGGAGGTACAAAAGGAATGGCGTCTGAGGAGGGAGACGTTTTCGGCCATAAAGGAGTCGCCCAGGGATTTTCGGCGGTCTTCGGGCCACAGCCAATGATGCTTTGTAGGACGTTACCTCGTCCAATTTTTGTAATTTTGAGGACGTTTTCGTCCCGAATTAATGGAAATAAATTATTTTACTACTGTATTTAGTTTTTATTGTAAAGACATTACATTTTCATGCTCCCAAAGTGAGGGCACATATTTTTTCAAGTATTTGCCATTTATCGCCCTAGCATGTACCCTTCCGTTTAGATCTTTTAAATGATAGGCCCCGTTCGGTAACACATCTTTTACCTCGAATGGGCCTTCCCAATTAGGCGACCATTTGCCATATGCCGGGTCTTTAGCACCAATTGGCAATATAGTTTTCCATACTAACTCGCCTTTTCCGAACGATTTAGCCACGACTCTGAGATTGTACTCCTTGGCTATTTTTCTCTTTTGTGCTTCTAAACGATTCAGCACATCGCATTTAACATCGTCCAAATCCAGCAAATTCTGGATCATTGCTTCGTTGTAGTCTTCCTCTGTCAACTCCTTTTGCAACATCACCCTAATGGATTCAATATTCATTTCTACCGGTAGTACGGCCTCTTGACCATATACTAACTGAAATGGCGTGATCGAAGTACTTGTTCGTGGTGACGTCCTATAGGCCCATAGAGCCTGACTCAAACATTCGTCCCATCGCCTAGCGTTGTCTGTCACCATCTTCCGAATCAACCCCTTGAGGGTTTTATTGGACGATTCCGCCTGACCGTTTGACTGAGGGTAATACGGAGTGGTGTTTACCAACCGGATCCCGTATTCGGCCAGGAAGCTTTTTACCTTCTCACCATTTAACGAAGTGCCATGATCTACCATTATTGTTTGCGGTATACCGAATCGGTGAATGATATGCTCTTTTATGAACTTGATGATCTGCTCTTGGGAGATTTCCACTACCGGAATAGCTTCCACCCATTTGGTAAAAAAGTCGGTAGCAACGATAATGAAAGTATGCCTTTTGCTCGATGCAGGATATATTTTCCCTATCAAATCTATCGCCCATCCTATGAATGGCCATGGTTTAATGACGGGGATCATTTCGGTTGCTGGTGCCCTCTGAATGGGCCCATGCTTCTGACAAGCAATACATCCTTTGGCATATGAGATGCATGATTCTCCCATCTTCGGCCAATAATAGCCGCTCCGTATAATCAGCCATCTCATCTTTATTCCGGCCTGGTGAGCCCCACAAACACCTTCATGTATCTCGGCCATGATAGTTTTGGACTCCGATGGCCCTACACATTTCAACAACAGGCCGTCTTGGCGTTTTTTATACAACACATCTCCTGATACCACATAATTCAAGGCCTTGAGCTTTAGCCTTCGATCTTTCCCACCTTCGGGCTGTTTTAGAAATTCTTTGATCTCGCTCCTCCAATCGTCCTCCTTTTCAATTTCAACGGCCATGACATTTGTCCCCTTCTTTCGTCGTATCAGGGCCGGCTTCACCTCGTCGCTTCTATATATACCATCTATGTTTGCTTGCTTGTACCCGGAAGCTGCTTGGGCCAAATTGTTGGCCATTTCGTTCTTCGCCCTCGGAACGTGTTCCAATTCCGCATGGTCAAATTGACCTACCAATTCTTTAGCCACATCCAATAGCGCCATGACTGATGGGCTTTGGCATTTGAAGGTTCCTGTTACCTGTTGGATCACTAATTGCGAGTCTCCTTTAATAGACACGTGTGTTACCCCCATATTGAGGAGTGTTTCCAAGCCAAATATCATGGCTTCGTATTCGGCCTGGTTGTTAGTGCAATATTCATTTAACCTGATTAAGAAACGGAACGATTCACCCAATGGGCTGACTAAGACTATCCCCATCCCTGCTCCTTTTGTTGTACTGGACCCATCAAAATACATCGTCCATGGTTTCAGACTGCATTCGTCTAAATCCATTTCTATTTCTCTGACGGTACTCAAACAGGGGTGGTCAGCTAAGAAATCTGCCAAGGCTTGATTTTTTACAGCCTTTTGGGGCTCATGTCGTATATCGAATTCTGATAGTGATAAAGACCAGAAACCAACTCTTTGATGCAAGATAGGACGAGAAAACATGTACTTTATTATATTAACTTTAGTGATTAAGTACACTATATTCGGCCTAAGGTAGGCTCGTAGTTTAGTACATGTAAAATACAAAGCCAAGCATAATTTCTCCATTGGAGAATAATTACATTCATAATTTAGCAATTGTCTGCTAATATAATAAATGGCTCTTTCGACGTCCGTGTCGTCGTCTTGCGCGATCATCCCAGCTATAGACTGTTCTTCAGCCGATATGTACAACTTCATTGGCCGTCCTGGCACAGGGGGTACCATCACCGGCGGCTGTGACAAATATTTCTTTAGGCTGTCAAAAGCCTTTTGATGTTCTTCGGTCCAGACGAATTCGTCCTTGTCCTTTAGCCTCAACAGGGAGGAGAACACTTTAGTTTTTCCTGCACAATTAGAGATAAATCGTCTCAAGAAATTAATTTGCCCTAAAAATCTCTGCAACTCTTTCTTATTTCGGGGAGGTTTAGCTTCAGTGATTGCCCGAGATTTATTAGTGTCGATCTCAATCCCCCGTTGGTGTACTAGAAATCCTAGGAAGTTTCCTGCACACACCCCGAAAGCACATTTGGCAGGGTTTAACTTTAGTTTAAATTTTCTCATTCGCTCAAAAGCCATTGCCAATTGGCTAAAATGTTCTTCCATGGTTACAGATTTAGCCACTATATCGTCCACATAGACCTCTACAAATTGGCCGATCATGTCATGAAAGATTAAATTCATGGCCCGCTGGTAAGTGGCCCCAGCGTTTTTTAGGCCGAACGGCATTACTACCCACTCATAACACCCTAACGAACCTGGGCACCTAAAAGCCGTCTTATGTACATCGTTTTCGGCGATGTAGATCTGATTATAACCCGCATATCCATCCATAAAAGAATATACTTGATACCCTGCCGTGGAATCTACCAAGGAATCTACCGTCGGCATGGGGTATTGATCTTTGGGTGTTGCTAGGTTTAAATTCCTAAAGTCTATGCAGATTCTTATTTTTCCATTCTTTTTCATGACCGGGACGATATTTGACAACCATTCTACATATCTGGTCGTCCTAATAAATTTCGCCTCTAAAAGGCGCTCAACCTCTTTCTTAATATCGGGCATGACATTGGGTGCAAACCTTCGTGGAGGCTGTCTATGTGGTCTATGGCTCGGCATGATTGGCAACCTATGCTCTACTAACGTCCTATCTAAACCAGGCATTTCATTGTAGTCCCAGGCAAAACAATCTTTGTATTCTTGTAATAAATGGATCAGTTTTTCGCGTACCTGGGCCTCTAGTTCCTTGCTGATATAAGTGATGCGTCTATTGTCCTCGCTTCCCAGGTTTACCTCGTCCAATACATCTTGTGCCCTTGACATGCTCGCCTTATGCCGTCCGTTCAGAGCGTATTCTTCGTCCTCCCGCTCGCTCTTGTGACTTCCTTCCAGCAAACAATCTACCCCACATGCCTCTCTTATCCTGTCTTCTGTCTGGTGTGCTAATAGTTTATCCCTCAAGGCCGAGATCGCGGCCTGAGCTTCGGCCTCACTTCCTCGTTCCGTTACATAGGCCATTAGATTGGCCTTAGTGGCCGCAAGGGCGGCTTGTTCCTTACTCTGTCTGCACTTCATTCAAATTGCTGCGCGTTGGCTCTCCAAAGACCACTGTGATTGGCCTTGTTTGCGCGAACAAATCATTTAGCAGACCTGCGGGGTATGGCTCGTCATTTTGAGCCACAATAGTCGAACTTTCCCCTTTAGTCAGGACTCTGGTCGGCCCGTAATTTCCTTCGTACATGAAGTATTCGGCCGAATTTGTCTCTGCAGCGAAAGGCTTATTGTCGGCATGTACCACTTCCACTTCGTCTCTCTGGTTCCAGAAAACTAAGCACTGATGAAGAGATGAAGGAACACATCGGCTGCCGTGTATCCAATCTCGTCCTAGGAGCATGTTATATGTTGTCGGCCCGTCTATAACAAAGAATACTACTGTTTTTGTAGTACTTCCCACTTGCAAGTCTAGTGGGACGACCCCTTTGGCCGTTGTCGCTCCTCCATTGAAACTCGTTAGCACCACTTCCGTAGGGATGAGGTCCTCCTCTGACTTTGCTAAACGTCCTAGCATCCTTACCGGAATTGCATTAATGGCTGCCCCATTATCGATCAACACCTTGGTGACAGGTATCCCATTAGCCTTCGCTTTTACATACAACGGCCGCAGGTGCTTTGTCATTTGTGGTGGTGGCTTTGGGAATATCACCTTCCCTGATAGGCCTATCTGCTCACTCTCGTCGCTGGCCCGAGGTATTTCTCCTCCCGTATCCCATCCAGAAGGTGGTAACGTGACTGGTGCATTGTGCGAGACATTATTGACGGCCAATCTTCGCTTTTCTGCCCTGGTGATTGTCCGTCTTATTTTGGGCGTCCCATATAGGACGAGGTATGGAGATCGTCCCAAGTCCTCTCCTAACGTTCCGACTGCAGGGTTTCCGGCCTCGTACAATTCTTTGAGAAGCCGATTCTGTGATATCCCCCTTCTTCGGGCTTCGGTCCTGATGTCTATTTCTTCTTCTACGTCGGTCATTTCCTCATCTGAAGCTTCCCTATCCGTTATCGAGAGCGCTGCAAATTCTGCCTCATCACCCTCATAGACATCTTCGCTTGTTCCAGCTTCCCCACTGTTGTCCCCCTTGAATTCTCTGGACAACAAGTAATGGTTGGCCACAACCGGTGGCATGCTGCCGAACTGAATGACAATAGGGGGCTCTTCGTCGTCTGTTTCGTCCCGTTTTCGTCTGTCAAACTTGGTGCGTTCTTCGCAGCTCGTTATTTTCCCTTCTTTACCGTCACTCTCCTTGTTATTTGCCTCCGGTTTCTCCGTGATACGAGGACTACGGCCTGTGGTCCTCACCCCACCTTGTTGGTGCATCATACGGCCATAATTTCTCTGGTGTCTCCTTAATTGCGTCCTCGTCATTTCGTCCACGGGAGGATAGTTCCTGCCTGGGCGTTGCCCCGAATACGGCCTTCGATACGAATGCCATATATTGGGCCGATGAATTTTCGGCCTAAACGTCCTCACATTTTGTACGAAGTTTGAATTTTCGCCATAAAACCTTGGTGCAAAGGTCCGTGGCTGCCATGTTACTGGCTCTTTCTTTACGGGCCTTTCACAAGTGTCTTCCAACTCCCTCATCCACTCTATACTGTTCCTGCACCGTACACAAAGGTTTTGCTGATCCTTCTGTTTTTGGGGTGCTTTAATCCTTTCCAGAGCGCTTGGACGATGACCATTCTGTTCTTCATCTGGGACCAACTTGAATCTTGGCAAATTGGTAAGATCCGAGTTGATCATGTTTAATTCCACTGGCTTGGGAAACGGGTTGTCGTCCACGGCCATCTTTTTTTCGAACGTTATTCGTCCAGATTCTATAGCATCCTGCAAAACATTCCGAAAAACAAGACAGGTATTAGTTGAATGGGACCATGCATTATGCCATTTACAATATTTTTTGCTGCCGATTTGCTCGGCGCTTGGCAACGTATGGCGGTCGCTCAAACTGATCTGTTTGTCTTTGTACAACTGATCGAATATGGCGTCGACTTTTGTGGTATCAAAAGAAAAGTTTCTCCCCTTTTTATCGTTCTTTTCTTTGGCTTGGGGTTCGGCCCACGTTTTACAAACGTACGGCTTTCCTTTAACCAATTCGGCCAAACACAAGTCGGCCGATTCGACGTCCATTTCGCCTACTTCATAATCGATGCTCCTGTAATACGTCCCTTTGCTAGAATTTTTCATTTGCTCTTCCTCCCTTAGTAATCGTTCATAACGCACCGCGCTGGTGATGAGCTGGGGGAGGTCCCAAAATTCACGATCTTGAAATTTCTTTTTCAAGTCGAAATTGAGGCAACTTTGAGCGATTCTCACGAACTCTTTTTCTGGCAAAGGCACGTAACATCGGCCTCGAGCTACTTTAAACCTTTGTAAGAATGTTTCAGCCCACTCTCCTGGCAACTGTCTTAGGTTTGCCAGGTCGGCCAAAGCCACTTCGGATTCGGCCTTGTAGAATTGCGCATGGAACAACTGTTCCATTTGTTGCCAATTTTCTACTGAGTTGGCCGGCAGACTGACGTACCAGGAGAACGCTACTCCTGACAGTGAGCCGTGAAATAACCTTAACTTATGGAAATCTGTGACCTCTCCACACTGAAGGGTAAATCGCCCTATGTGTTCCATGGTAGAAACTTCCCCAGACCCCGTAAATAGGGAAAAATCTGGTATTTTGTAGTTTCTAGGCCACGGATACGCCACGTCGATCCAATCGGGATATGGCTTCCGGTACCTTGGCCGAATTGGCCGTACTCCCAGACCGAATTGATTTTGGAGGATGTCGGTCACCTGTTCCCTTAACATGTCATTACCATTAACTGGCATCGCTATGGGGGTGGTTGTGGTCCTCTCACAAGTGGGACATAATCATGATTCTGTCCCTGAGAAACCTGGACGCCTTGGGGCAACACCACCTCGTGTTGTGCCATATTTGGCCCCTGGTGTAGATTTGGCCCTAAATATGGGCCATTGTCCCCAAAACTTGTTCCTCCCCTGGAAGTCGTAGGGACCGTGATTCCTTGTGGGGGAACATTACTCGGACCAGCCTCCTGACTGCTTGGTGCAGGGGAAGGCGTAGTCCACGGCGGGGCTGTCCCCCCATTTACACATTTGGCCATTAATTCGTTCAACGAGCTCAAGTGTTTGGCCATATTTTCATAATGTGAATTGCTAGTCGAGACAAATTTATCTATGACATGAGCGTTTTGCAGCCTAACCTGTTCAACAACATCCTGTGTGAATTCACTGAACAATGCACGAACTGCATTAGGGCTGAATTCTCGCATCGGTTCGTATCGACTAGCTTCTGCCAGACCCTCGAAATGACCCACCACGGCTGGAACGTGGGGCTGGTTGGTTTGCTCCAGTCCTCATTCCTCCGTACCTGGGCCAGTTTGAGTGTTTCTTTTCGGAGGCATTTCCACTTCTTACACCAATTCTCCCACTGTGGTCGCCAAAAACTGTTTGCGCGATTTTTGTGCGCGAAGAAGAAAGAGAAACGTGTAAGGTTCAAACCTCCTGAGACAAAGTCCCAGCAATGGGTGTTTGATTAAGTGAATAAGCCTCCAAGGGGCGCAAGCACACAAATTACAGTCCTAAAAGTTATAAAAACTAAAAGATAAAAAAAATGCTCGTTTGAGTCTTCATTTTATCGGGGTCCTTTTTTTCTCTGTACGAGTGAGCTTTTATAGTGAAGCTTGTAAACTGCTTGGGCAGTTCCAGTATCTCTCTGCAGCTGCTGGATCGTGTCTTCAACCGTTGAGCTGTGCGTCTCAACTGCTTGATCGTGGAGGGAAAACTGCTTAACTGCTGTAGTCGTGGGATCAACTGCATTACGTGTTCTCGTTCTAATGCTTCGGTCGTCCTGGGTTCTTTTCGCTCTAATCTAGTGATCGCTCTTCCTTTCATCGCCCTTCTTGCCTTCGTCCTTCATTCTTCGTTCTAGGGCGATTTCGCTCCAGGGTGGCATTTTTTCTTTTGCCAACAGATATATTTATTTAGAAACAGATGATTTTATTTAACCAGTTCAATTGAACTGCTTTAGTTTGAGGGAGAAAAGTTCTTTATTATTTGGAAGAATGCATTTATTGCTGTCTATCTGTCTATCATGTATCCATTGGAGGAAGAATGTGCTTGCAACTTTTGGCTAGCCAAACTTTTAGGGTGCTTGAACAATGTGTTTTCTGAAATGAAGGGAAATCTTAATATAAATGGTTTCTGGTATTACACTATTCAATCACCCTGTACACCATGTTGAAATAGTTGATTTACATTCCAGCATATGAACTCAAGCTCTGATTCTGAAGATGAAGATACGGCAGTAGAAGCGCTTGAAGCAGTTATCCAGGTTGCCCTTTCAAAGCTGAAAGTTGACGATGGTCATGGTAGTAATTGAAGTCAGAGATATCTCAATTCTGAAAATTCTTCTCTGTTTTTTTTTTTAGTTCATTTGATGATATCCTAAATGAATGCAGCTGAAGTGGGCACAGCTATCCCTTGGAGATCAGAACTCTCGAAAGTGGACGTTTGGTATGGTAGTTTTGGATCGAATATGTGGAAATCAAGATTCCTCTGCTATATTGAAGGTGGACAGGTAGTACACTAAAATTACAATATCCCCAGTGTTGAAATTAGGCTATGGAATAGTTCAAGTTGAAATTAATGATGCTCGGGAATACATTTGCTGTGAAACTAAGAAGGACCAAAAAAAATATATTTGAAAACAAGGAAGAAGAAAGGACAGAGAGCTGGCAGTGTAATTAGAAACGTGCCTTAATGTTCTTACTTTTTTCATGGAACAATGCCATGGCTTGGAAAGTCCAATTTGAAAAAGAAATTGTTCATATATTGAACAAATATGTTAACGAAGATATGTAAATCTGTGTTAGGAAAGAGGGGATTTGGCATAATAAGAGCAAGTGTAACAGCTATCAGGGTTTAATACTTTCGTCCAAAGAACTTAAAAGAGTTAATTAAACTGGTATCACATGTTTAGCTATTGGGTAATTCTTGTCAATCATTTTCTTGAAGTCCATATTGCCTTTTATTTTGTCCATCTACATCATTGTTCGGCCATGATGTAAATTTATTGCTAATCTGTGTATTTTCTCATAATTTCAATAGCTATAATATAAATTGGATTTCAGGTGGAAGGTATGACAAAGCCATGTCCTGGTTCAAGGGATAGGAACCTGCCAAAAGAGATTTTGTGGAAAACTTTCCCTCACCGTTTATTCTTTGGTCGTGATTCTACCTGGACATGGGGTCCTGGAGGGGTTGCTTTTCTTAACCCTGAATGTAACAGTCAGCACAAAGCTCACCTCTGCCTGTATAGAATTACGTATGTCATTTCCTTTGTTTCTATCTCTAACAAAATCGATTCCTCTTTACCTTTCTGTGAGAGTGTCTCTGCATGAATTGTTTATCATATTATAAGTGACAATAACTTTGAACTAATGAAGATTGGATTTTTAACTTGTTAGGTCATCTACTGATCTCTTTTTTCATTTTTCCAACAGGCTAGAACAGTTCAATGATGTTTTACTTCAGGAAAACACATATAGTGATGATGACATCAGTTCTTCTGTATTTGGTACAAACGATTTAGACTATGTTGCAAACAACAGTTCCATTTCCGTGGAGGCTCTCAAGGTATGTCTTCTGTACTGCTTTCTTCCTTAAAAATCTTGCCTGTTTATTAAGCTGCTTTGATTTTTCACGCAGAATGGCTGGTATCATAATGTCGTTTACCTGGGGAAGGATCGCGATATCCCAATACTAACAATGACGTACGCATGAAAACACATTCTTTTCACATACATATTTCTTCCACCAACTCAATTTGACATTCATAAAGTTAAAATCAGATATATATATATATATATATATATATATATATTTTTTTTTTTTAAACTGATCAAAAGTTTTATTATTTTTATTCAGGTGCTCACTTTCAGCTGTTGAAAAATTTAAATCTGGAGAGTTTCCTTTGCGTGCTCCTGCAACAGAATATGCCAATACCTTGATAAAAGGCTTGGTAGAAGGGAAACAGCTCTCGGATGAGGAAGCCAAGGCTTACATACAGGAGGCTGCCACTAAGCCACTGTGATTGCAACTGCCTTGCTTGCTGCAAGTGAATTAAAAATCTCGGTCGGTTTGTAATTAAATCAATCTTTTAAACTAGTCGTGTGTTTTAATTTGGATAAAACGGTTATCATTCATATATGATCC